>BPTQ01000003.1:208656680-208880130 GCA_019973895.1 Chrysanthemum seticuspe | reverse complement strand
TGAGTAGTTTGTTCTTGACAGTACTCTAATTTGATTTGGCTGAACTCATTTGAACAGAGAATCGAACTAAAGGCGTTGAGTAGTTTGTTCTTGACAGTGATCTAGTTCGATCCTTTGTTCAACAATCTTTCTATCCTAAGTTGTAGGAACTTACTTCAGAAAACTTTCTAAGCAAGCTAGAACCTAAACGAATGTGTTAAGTTTAGTTTAGTTGTTTTATATATATTGTTGATTCCAGCTATAGTTATCCAGAGTTTAATTAGTTACAGCACTTGCACCATTTCTAACCTTCCTTCAATACGTGAGTTTTAATACAGCATGTCTTTATTCCATCAACAAGTTTCCTTACATGGGCAATGCGCAACGCCCGAAGGAGCCATGGGTCTATCTTACGAGCTGGTGCACGCGTTCACGACATTGATTAATTTGAGACCTATTGATATCGACCTTAGTTGTTATATATATTTTGTTGATTTGATTTGAATTGTGTAAGCAAATCCAAGATCGAACGAATCTTTCAAAAGACTTCATTCAAGGATGTTGAATCCTATCTTTCTAACAACTTGTTTCCTAGCTTGATCTAGTGACAGTTCTTGTTTGATGAGTTGCGGAAATCAAGCTAAGAGACAAGTTTACTCAAGTCGGTTTAGTTTAATCTCATGACAGTTCTTGTTTGATGAGTTGTGAGATTAAATTAGAATCGACTACCTAAAGGTCTTTTGAGAGCTACGTTCGATATTGGGCAAGTTTACCCTATCCAATCTAATCACGGGCACGTACTTAGTTGAATGGGGAACCTGTACGCATGGGCATTGATATGATCATTTAGACTGTTCATACGAGCATGAACTTTTAGAACTCTTGTCGAGGTTCGGACTATAGTATCGTTAATCGAATCACGAGGACGTGATTCCGCTGACATGGGAAGAATGTCACAATTCTCAATTTCCGGTCATTTCTTAAACTCAATACTCATCATATTAGTTCATGCATGATTTTTCATTTCACGGTAAACGCATAATTTCATATTAAATAAACGCTATCGCGTAATTAATTATTTTGAACATTTGACCCGATACTTCCAAAAATTATCCCGACATATTTTTATACTTACATTTAGTTTATAAAAATAATATTTTGAGTTTACCCAGTGTTTTAAATTTATCTTGTATATAAATTGTTAAATTTATATTATTACGACGGTTTTCTTAAAAACTACACGATAATAATTATATCACTCAAATTTTGCAAGAAATATAATTTCACAATTCTTATGATTTCAACATATTTTACTTTGATCCATTAAAATTATTTTTTTTTGCCAACACTACTCTAATTGCACATATATATATATATGTACTAGTTACAAATTATGTTTATATGACCTCATTTTTCTTACACATTCATTTACATAATAAATATATGAACTAGACAAGATCCATCCACTCCCCTAAATGGTGGATCTTGTCTTGCAAATATCTCTTATACATATACATTATTATACATATACTTCATTTCATTCTCAACAATTATAAAAGTTAGTCTAGTTTTTCAATCTCTCTTGTCTTCCTCTCCAAAGAAAACGGCAGCCACAAGGATCCAAGGAGATCATCTCAAGTTTTTCCAAGTCAAGTGTTTAAAACAATCTAGATCACACTCTTGTTTAGGTTTTGAAATAAAAACCTAGAGTGTTTAGGTTAAACCTTGGTTCTAATCACCTCATCATATTAACTTGTAAGCATATCATTTATATTTTTCATCTTTCCTTTTCATTTCATAAGTATCTCTTCATTTTTGGAGCAAACATGCATGACTTGTGTTGTTTATACCATTTTTCCATTGATTTTAGAGTTATATATATATAAAGGTCATCCTATAATTATCCCCTTGGTATATGTTGGTCTTGATGATGTCTAGGAACCCATGACACCCTAAGAAGGTGTATGGTAGGATTAGATTAGCTTTGGAGTTGATTTGAAGGGATTGGAATAGGTTTAGTACGAGAAAAACTATTTTCGACAAGTATAAAAAGTGTTCTGTCCTTATTTTGATTTTCTGGAAATTCCGACAGTAGGCACGAAATTTTGGCCTTGATATTTAGAAAATATACTTTAAAACGAATCCGTGGCCGCTTGAACGGATAAAAACGGAGTTATAACGAAGAAGTTATGAATTTTTAAAGTTTGACGACGAAATATATTATTTTCTGAAATTTCAGCAACATGTTTTTGGTTAGTACGAGTTAAAAATGAGCCTTAAGCTTCACAAATTATTTCGACTTATCAAAAATATATTAGTATACTTTGATACGAAGCTAAGGACGTATTATACGTAGAAAACGGATTTGAAACGACTAAGATATGCACGTTTTCATAAAATTGCCGTAACTATTATTTTCTGAAAAACTATATTATTTTTACGAGATAAGTATTACGGTAACTAAAACGACCATGTTGAAGGCAGTTTTTATCTATGATGTGGAACTTTTTGTAACGAAATGTTTTCTAATAAAGTCAAGATCACCAAGCATATTTTCTAAAATGACTAACCGTTTGTATAGCGGAGTTGTGATAAATTAATTACGGATGCTTAAACTTTGCCGAAACTCACTTTTTACACAACAATTAGACAAAATCACCATCTTTAACCCTTATTATTTTTATGTTCGAGACCTCGGTGACGAAAACTCCTGAACTGAAACTTCTAGATTTCGATACAAACTTTCCAAAACCGTCGATTTCGTTTCCTAACGTCCGACGTACACCATTTTACGACTAGTTTTTCGGAGCCATTTTTGTCACTTTCAAGAAATTTCCGACGACATTGTTTTACGACGAAAAGTGAAAATTTCACTATAAATCATTACGAAACCATTGTAGGATGACATTTTGACGTAAATACTTGTAAAGTGATTTTTGAAGGGTCAAGACGTCAAAAGGGTATTTTTCGACGAAAAGTATTATTTTCAAACTCGCAAATGGTATAAATAACATACGAAATGCATGCATAACATTACATTGCAACTCATTACATATCATATCATTCATAATAGGTCAGTTTCGAGATTCACGCTACATTTCGGTGTAACCACTTTTGTCATCGCATCTATTCATCAAGTGAGTAATCACACCCCCTTTTTACCGTTTTTACTATATTTTGGGGCGAAATGCATGAACCTTTCTTGAGCTAAATTGATCACTACTTTTATTAACTTGTTTGACTAGAACTTGTGAACTCGAATCAATCCTTGAACTAAATTACGAAATTATGACTTATTTGAACTTATTGAACCGTACGTGTTATGACCTTGTCCCAAAGTCTCCCATGTTCGGAGCATCACTATAAAGTCTCCCATGTTCGGAGCATCACTATAAAGTCTCCCATGTTCGGAGCATCACTATAAAGTCTCCCATGTTCGGAGCATCACTATAAAGTCTCCCATGTTCGGAGCATCACTATAAAGTCTCCCATGTTCGGAGCATCACTATAAAGACTCCTATGTTCGGAGTATATCTTTGGGAAGAGGCACCCAGTATATCTTTGGGAAGAGGCACCCAGTATATCTTTGGGAAGAGGCACCCAGTATATCTTTGGGAAGAGGCACCCAACGTAACTTTGGGTAGTGGCACCCAGCTTAATTTGGTTTCATCAGTAGCATCCTTGAATTATTATATTCGTGGTAATATATTGTGAACTATTATGACCGCTTATACTTGACTACTTCATACGCTATCTTTTGTGCAATGGGTTGTGAATACACAGGTTGCAAGTTTTGTATGGGCGGAACTTGGAACTGAGTGGATTTACAATGCCTTTGCTTTGTGGACCATTTTTCGTTGACCGAAAGCTTTGAATATTTCTTACGAGTTTTCTTATTTTGCTAAACATGTTTACTCACCAACTATTTTCATAGTTGACCCGTTTTTCTCTCATGCATTTCAGGTGATCGTTAGTAAGCTTTTTCTACCAGGTCTTGCATAATGAAGTTTTCACTTGTCACTACAAATTATTATGTAATAGAACGCAATATTTTGGGAACTAAACTTTGTAATATATTTGCCGATGACGGCTAAACTGGTATTGTAATGGTGTACTCTTTCTTTTAAATATTAACGTTGGTATGTTCTATTATCTTGTGCTTATGTTCCCTTCCGTTACACCTCGTGTTTCCGCCTCCGGCGAGGGTGTGACAGATTGGTACCAGAGCCAAAAGTTATAGAGAATGCCGATTTTTCAAAAATAAAAATCACAGCTATAACCGGAAAAATTTTTATTTTATTTTATTAAACATTGAACATCATCCGAGTCATCTAGTCCTATCGTTGCATCGTTAATCATAAATTATACATAGCCTGATCAACTATGTCTAATTTATGAAGAACCATGCAATGATAAGAAGGGTAAATTTAAATCATGTTTAGTCGAGTCTTTTGAGTCTGGTCACCTGAAGTTGCATTGGTCGGGTGGGTATGCATAGCATGTTTTTACGTTCACGTCTACATTACCGTACCTTGTTCATATCTTCTCTTTTCCATCTTTCGACTTGTTAGACATAGCATGTCTCTGTTCCTGTCATGTTTCGATCACTATAACACATTACCACCGTTCTGCACCTCATCTGACTTCGTTAGAATGTCGTTTACTCAACCCGATGTTTTGGTCCTCTGTAAGATCATGACTGCAAGAAACACACGCTCAGGAGGTAATCGTCCAAACCTGGCATTGGCAATAGAAGGCCCACAAGATCAGAACATTGAAGTTTCCCCCGCACGTGGTCGAGCATTCTATCTGGGTACCGAGGAAGCCCGCAACGCGTAACGGGTACATTCCTTTGAACAACTACCTTATTTCTGTACGACATAATTTTGAGTGCATAACTTCCTTCCAATCTTTACCACGTTCACGACATTGATTAATTTGAGACCTATTGATATCGACCTTAGTTGTTATATATATTTTGTTGATTTGATTTGAATTGTGTAAGCAAATCCAAGATCGAACGAATCTTTCAAAAGACTTCATTCAAGGATGTTGAATCCTATCTTTCTAACAACTTGTTTCCTAGCTTGATCTAGTGACAGTTCTTGTTTGATGAGTTGCGGAAATCAAGCTAAGAGACAAGTTTACTCAAGTCGGTTTAGTTTAATCTCATGACAGTTCTTGTTTGATGAGTTGTGAGATTAAATTAGAATCGACTACCTAAAGGTCTTTTGAGAGCTACGTTCGATATTGGGCAAGTTTACCCTATCCAATCTAATCACGGGCACGTACTTAGTTGAATGGGGAACCTGTACGCATGGGCATTGATATGATCATTTAGACTGTTCATACGAGCATGAACTTTTAGAACTCTTGTCGAGGTTCGGACTATAGTATCGTTAATCGAATCACGAGGACGTGATTCCGCTGACATGGGAAGAATGTCACAATTCTCAATTTCCGGTCATTTCTTAAACTCAATACTCATCATATTAGTTCATGCATGATTTTTCATTTCACGGTAAACGCATAATTTCATATTAAATAAACGCTATCGCGTAATTAATTATTTTGAACATTTGACCCGATACTTCCAAAAATTATCCCGACATATTTTTATATTTACATTTAGTTTATAAAAATAATATTTTGAGTTTACCCAGTGTTTTAAATTTATCTTGTATATAAATTGTTAAATTTATATTATTACGACGGTTTTCTTAAAAACTACACGATAATAATTATATCACTCAAATTTTGCAAGAAATATAATTTCACAATTCTTATGATTTCAACATATTTTACTTTGATCCATTAAAATTATTTTTTTTTGCCAACACTACTCTAATTGCACATATATATATATGTACTAGTTACAAATTATGTTTATATGACCTCATTTTTCTTACACATTCATTTACATAATAAATATATGAACTAGACAAGATCCATCCACTCCCCTAAATGGTGGATCTTGTCTTGCAAATATCTCTTATACATATACATTATTATACATATACTTCATTTCATTCTCAACAATTATAAAAGTTAGTCTAGTTTTTCAATCTCTCTTGTCTTCCTCTCCAAAGAAAACGGCAGCCACAAGGATCCAAGGAGATCATCTCAAGTTTTTCCAAGTCAAGTGTTTAAAACAATCTAGATCACACTCTTGTTTAGGTTTTGAAATAAAAACCTAGAGTGTTTAGGTTAAACCTTGGTTCTAATCACCTCATCATATTAACTTGTAAGCATATCATTTATATTTTTCATCTTTCATTTTCATTTCATAAGTATCTCTTCATTTTTGGAGCAAACATGCATGACTTGTGTTGTTTATACCATTTTTCCATTGATTTTAGAGTTATATATATATAAAGGTCATCCTATAATTATCCCCTTGGTATATGTTGGTCTTGATGATGTCTAGGAACCCATGACACCCTAAGAAGGTGTATGGTAGGATTAGATTAGCTTTGGAGTTGATTTGAAGGGATTGGAATAGGTTTAGTACGAGAAAAACTATTTTCGACAAGTATAAAAAGTGTTCTGTCCTTATTTTGATTTTCTGGAAATTCCGACAGTAGGCACGAAATTTTGGCCTTGATATTTAGAAAATATACTTTAAAACGAATCCGTGGCCGCTTGAACGGATAAAAACGGAGTTATAACGAAGAAGTTATGAATTTTTAAAGTTTGACGACGAAATATATTATTTTCTGAAATTTCAGCAACATGTTTTTGGTTAGTACGAGTTAAAAACGAGCCTTAAGCTTCACAAATTATTTCGACTTATCAAAAATATATTAGTATACTTTGATACGAAGCTAAGGACGTATTATACGTAGAAAACGGATTTGAAACGACTAAGATATGCACGTTTTCATAAAATTGCCGTAACTATTATTTTCTGAAAAACTATATTATTTTTACGAGATAAGTATTACGGTAACTAAAACGACCATGTTGAAGGCAGTTTTTATCTATGATGTGGAACTTTTTGTAACGAAATGTTTTCTAATAAAGTCAAGATCACCAAGCATATTTTCTAAAATGACTAACCGTTTGTATAGCGGAGTTGTGATAAATTAATTACGGATGCTTAAACTTTGCCGAAACTCACTTTTTACACAACAATTAGACAAAATCACCATCTTTAACCCTTATTATTTTTATGTTCGAGACCTCGGTGACGAAAACTCCTGAACTGAAACTTCTAGATTTCGATACAAACTTTCCAAAACCGTCGATTTCGTTTCCTAACGTCCGACGTACACCATTTTACGACTAGTTTTTCGGAGCCATTTTTGTCACTTTCAAGAAATTTCCGACGACATTGTTTTACGACGAAAAGTGAAAATTTCACTATAAATCATTACGAAACCATTGTAGGATGACATTTTGACGTAAATACTTGTAAAGTGATTTTTGAAGGGTCAAGACGTCAAAAGGGTATTTTTCGACGAAAAGTATTATTTTCAAACTCGCAAATGGTATAAATAACATACGAAATGCATGCATAACATTACATTGCAACTCATTACATATCATATCATTCATAATAGGTCAGTTTCGAGATTCACGCTACATTTCGGTGTAACCACTTTTGTCATCGCATCTATTCATCAAGTGAGTAATCACACCCCCTTTTTACCGTTTTTACTATATTTTGGGGCGAAATGCATGAACCTTTCTTGAGCTAAATTGATCACTACTTTTATTAACTTGTTTGACTAGAACTTGTGAACTCGAATCAATCCTTGAACTAAATTACGAAATTATGACTTATTTGAACTTATTGAACCGTACGTGTTATGACCTTGTCCCAAAGTCTCCCATGTTCGGAGCATCACTATAAAGTCTCCCATGTTCGGAGCATCACTATAAAGTCTCCCATGTTCGGAGCATCACTATAAAGTCTCCCATGTTCGGAGCATCACTATAAAGTCTCCCATGTTCGGAGCATCACTATAAAGTCTCCCATGTTCGGAGCATCACTATAAAGTCTCCCATGTTCGGAGCATCACTATAAAGACTCCTATGTTCGGAGTATATCTTTGGGAAGAGGCACCCAGTATATCTTTGGGAAGAGGCACCCAGTATATCTTTGGGAAGAGGCACCCAACGTAACTTTGGGTAGTGGCACCCAGCTTAATTTGGTTTCATCAGTAGCATCCCTGAATTATTATATTCGTGGTAATATATTGTGAACTATTATGACCGCTTATACTTGACTACTTCATACGCTATCTTTTGTGCAATGGGTTGTGAATACACAGGTTGCAAGTTTTGTATGGGCGGAACTTGGAACTGAGTGGATTTACAATGCCTTTGCTTTGTGGACCATTTTTCGTTGACCGAAAGCTTTGAATATTTCTTACGAGTTTTCTTATTTTGCTAAACATGTTTACTCACCAACTATTTTCATAGTTGACCCGTTTTTCTCTCATGCATTTCAGGTGATCGTTAGTAAGCTTTTTCTACCAGGTCTTGCATAGTGAAGTTTTCACTTGTCACTACAAATTATTATGTAATAGAACGCAATATTTTGGGAACTAAACTTTGTAATATATTTGCCGATGACGGCTAAACTGGTATTGTAATGGTGTACTCTTTCTTTTAAATATTAACGTTGGTATGTTCTATTATCTTGTGCTTATGTTCCCTTCCGTTACACCTCGTGTTTCCGCCTCCGGCGAGGGTGTGACAGATTGGTACCAGAGCCAAAAGTTATAGAGAATGCCGATTTTTCAAAAATAAAAATCACAGCTATAACCGGAAAAATTTTTATTTTATTTTATTAAACATTGAACATCATCCGAGTCATCTAGTCCTATCGTTGCATCGTTAATCATAAATTATACATAGCCTTAGGGAGGGAGGAGTGGAACCCTAATACCCTAATACCCTGGGGTGCCACATCACCTCTATGCAATAAAAACCTTCCAACTCAAAACTACCCCAATACTACCCTAACACTACCCTAACTAGTGGGAGTGGTACCCTAGTACCCTAATTCATTTTTTTTTTAAATACATAAAATCACATACAATATTTATAATAAAAACATACCATTTCATTAAAAATAAAAACCATTACATAACACTTAAAAAAAAACATAACATAATACTTAAAAATAACTAGATTAAAATAAAAAAAAACCATTAATCATCGAGATGCGGCAAGTCTTCACGTGCTACGTGCTCCGTGAGATCATATCGAAGACGGTCATGGAGAAATTCGTCTAGTAACTCCGCTACCACACTGGCTTCGAACACTGGCTGGACCGGCGGATCCATTATATGAACCGGTGAGATTGCCTTCCCCTCGCGTTTTATAACCATATTGTGCAAAATAACACACGCATGAACCTGATTGGCAATCTTCGCTTTGGTCATAGCTCTGAGTGGTCGATCAAGAATTTTCCATTTTCCTTTTAGAGCACCAAAAGCTCGCTCGACATCCTTTCTCGCTCCCCCTTGTAACTTCGTAAATCTCTTTTCCTTTGGGTCGTTTGGATACGGGTATGCTTTAACAAGTGTGGACCACTTAGGATAGATTCCATCTGCCAAATAGTAGCCACGTTTGTAAAAGCGTCCATTCACGTGGAATGAACTACTCATCGCCGTTCCATTTCGAGCTGTAAGATACAAGTCAGACTGATTCAATACGTTGATATCGTTGTTTGACCCCGGTGGACCAAAAAAAGCATGCCAAATCCACATATCTTGTGACGCGGTGACTTCAAGCATAATAGTGGGAACACCATAGTCACCTCTCGTATATTGCCCTCTCAAATGTCTAGGACAATTTTTCCATCTGACGTGTGTACAGTCGAGGCTACCAAGCATCCCAGGGAGGTGATGCTTCGCTTCATGGGCCTGGAAAATGCGAGCAAGGTCGTGTGCTGTCGGCCTACGTAGGTACTCCCGACCGTACAACTCAATGATGGCCTCACAAAAATGATCAAGACTTTCACGTGACGTTCTTTGAGACATGCATAAATATTCATCATACTCATCGGGCGGATTGCCGGTTGCGAGTTGCCTAACAGCCGATGTGATTTTTTGTTTCGCCGTGAAACTTTTTTGAAATCGCGCGTCATAGCCTTCTTGAAAATATGGGTATCTCGCTTCAATGTCACCCACTATTTGCAAAAACATGGTTTTCTCCATTCGAATTTTTTTTTAAGTAATTGTCGTTGTACTTTGGTGTTTCAACGAACAATTCATTCTCTAAAGTTTCAAGACCTATATCCCGATGACGATTTACGCTAGTTCGGCTAGAGCTTGCCGTGGCTTCATAATACTGAGCCGCTAGTTGAAGCATATTTTGCAACGAGCTACCCGTGGATAGCTCGTCAGACGAAGAAGGAACAACGTAATCGGAAGAATCGCTAGACATTTTTTTTGGAGAGATTAGTGTGTGTTTTTTTTTAAATGTAAGGGTAATTATTATTTTTTTGAGAGATGAGTGTAGGTGTTAAATAGGAAGATTTTTTTTTTTTTTTTTTTTTTTTTTTAAATTTTGGGCTAAAGTAGCCGTTTGAATTAACACAAAACGCTCCCCAACGTATACATTTTCAACGGTCACAAGCGAGTTCCCAGCTCGAATTCGTTACCCGCTTTTGATACCCGAGGTACACGGGACGGTGTACCCGAGCGGGTTCACGAGCTCGTTTGTGTACCCGAGCTCCACTCCGTCTCGCCTTAGAACAAAGTTATTCCAAAAATCTGATTTAAACAAAATGACAAAGTATGTATTCCCACTTGTCTAATTCTCTCATTAAAAAAGTTAATACAAGCTCAAACCACCACAAATATGGTGAACAATATTTCAATCCGTGACTCACTAAACATATGCATATACCATATACACATTATATATCCATTAATTTATAGACACCCTATACCATACTTTCCAAAACAAAATACCTCATGTGCTTTAGCTACACAACATCATATACCCTTTATTTTCAGCCAACTCATACTCTCTCGTGAGTCATTATTCATATATATAACTTTTTGTGGTCCAAAAAAATAAACAAAAGTTACAAAACACACTCATGGATTGATCAATTTATTGAGCAACATCTCTTTTTCTGTTCCACATTCATTTTAATCAATGGCAGAACTATGTGATTTGCAAGTGCATATTAATGGTCAACAAACATTCTATCTTAATGAGGTAACATTTGACATATTATGTGTATGTGTGAGTATTTGCTGTCTAAATATATTTTTGCCCTCAAAATCTGATTAGGGTTTCTTGCAGAAAACAATATCAAGATTTTCAGGAAAGTTGAGGAAGATCATAAAGAAAGAAAAGAAACGAACCCAAATTCGTAAAACAGGAATCGAGATTAATGATTTCCCTGGTGGCTCAGATGGATTTGAATTATTTTCAAGATTTTGTTACAACAATGGCGAAATTGATATATCGGTTACAAATGTTTCTCTACTTCATTGTTGTGGTGTTTTCTTAGCAATGAATGACACCTTGCTGCCACAAACCACTGAGATTTTGTCACGTGTGACTGAGTGGTCATGGACGGACGTTCTTGACTGTCTCGGGAGTTGCACACCGTTTATTTCTTACGCGGATTCTTTTGGCATCATTGAAAAACTTCTATCCAACCTCATACTCAAAATCACACAAAACTCAGATTCCATTTCCAACACTTTAATCCCATCTTCATCTTCTTCTTATTCATCACCAGATAGTACTACAAAGTCTAGTACTTTACTAAGACTCTCATCATGCTCATCAACCAAAGGCTTATGGTGGTTTGATGACATGACAATTTTACCACCAACCATAATCGAAAGATTCGTTAAAGCTCTAGGAGCTTATGGCAATGAAAACAATAGTTTAGTTGTCACAAGGTTTTTACTACATTACTTAAAAACATCATCACAATCCAAGACACAAACTTTTCCAAGAAGTGAGTATGGTGGTCTAGCAGATACAGCAGTCCATGGAGTCATACTAATGGGAAAAAATGCATTTTCATGTAGAGGGCTATTTTGGGTACTAAGAATTGTGTCAAATTTTGGGCTGAGTAGAGAATGTAGATATGGGCTAGAAAGACTGATTGGTGGCATGCTTGATCAAGCAAAAGTGGATGATTTGTTGGTGAGTAATACTAATGGATCAAGTGGTGTGTATGATGTGAACCTTGTTTTGAGATTGATTAGAGAGAGTAATAAAGTTGAAGGGGTGTGTTTGGATAGAATGAAAAAAGTTGGGGGGTTGATTGATAAATATTTAGGGGAGATTGCACCAGATCATAACTTGAAGATATCAAAGTTCTTAGGAGTTGCAGAGAGCTTACCAGATTGTGCAAGAGATTGCTTTGATGGGGTCTACAAAGCCATTGATATATACCTTGAGGTAATTCCTAAAATTATTAATATTTTGTTATAAGTTACTGTATGTTGTGTATCATGTTACTAGCATATAACATACTATGCAATATAAAAAAACCGTTCACAAATAATGAACGGTTCTTTTAGAAACATATATGAAAAATGTCTCCGTCGAAGCTTTAACTTACATTTTGAAGCTTTGTCCGGTAGCACACCTCGTACACCCTAGCATACTGCTATGAGTACGTATGTCTTTTTGTTGGAACTTGTTTCAAGTAGGATGTTTGTGCTAAATGACGACAATAATTCTTTGATGAAAAATGTGTGTGTTAAAGCAAAATTTAAATTTGTAAGGTTAAAGATGCAAAACTCGAGGGGCGCTCTAGACAAAAATCCAAAACTATTTTTTATTCATTGTGATTGGTAAATAATTAGAATATTATTATTTTATGTGTTTACTGAATATGCAAAACTCGAGGGGCGCTCTAGACAAATATCAGTTCTCGAGTTTTGAGTGAAAGGAAATGGAAAAGAATAGGAAAGGGAAAAGAAAGAGAAAAGGAAAGTAAGTGTTAGTTGTTATGTTGTTGAGATAGAGAAAAGGAAAAGGAAAGTAATCATAATCATGTTCTTGAGTGGGAGGAAAAGGAAAATTACTTAGTCAAATTATATATATGCCCTTTAGTTGTTGATGTTAAATCTTTTAAAAAGGGTATACTAGTCTTTACACAATATAAGGTTTTATTTCCTTTCCCTTTCCTCCCAAAAGTGGAGGAAGATTTAGTTAACAAAACTTCCTTTCTATTTCCTTTCCACTTCCTTTTCCTCCTTTAAAAAAAACTTAAGAACACAAAAACCTATTCATTTCCTTTCCTTTCCTCTTCTATTTCAACTCGAGAACAAAACGTAGATGATTTTTTTTCTTCATGTGAGGGTCAATAGATGCCTTTGAACAAAATGAACATAGAGATAGAGATATAAAGACAAGACATAAATTACACCGGATGTGACAAAATATGTCTATTTCCTTTTTGGGATTATATATAATTTGAGGAACACGTATGCCATTTTAAACTTTAACCAAACATTATTGTTTAACTTTATTTATCAATGTTATGTTAATAAAACTCGTACATTTCATTATTTTCAGTATCCATAATTTTCTTGTAGGTTTTCAATAAAGTACTCTACTTGCTAATTTACATACTCGTATTTAATATATGAATTCAACCTTTTTTTTTCTTCCCTAATGAGTATCTAAGTTAAAGTAATTAATAATTTGTTTATAATAATATTTGTTTTAATATAAGTTTTTCTCAATTTTTTATTTGTCAGTTTTAAAATAGCAAGTAAATTGAAGTTTTTCCTCATCTATATAAAACATTTATTCTCTAGGAATGCATTATTTTCATTTTGGCTTTACTTGATCATACAATCTACAACCTACAAAATCAAAATATTAAATAAAACGATAAAAATATTTGAAACTTTGTTCATCCAGCAGTGTGTCTTTTTCAACCAAAATATTAACATAAAAAACTATCCAGTCTATTCCCTATAAATTAAACTATAGTTACAGCCGAAAAGGTAAACGTACATGATATTTTATTTGATTCTATAAGTTTCTCTTACACGTACAGTAATAAAAATAGAAAATTATTTCATAAAATCTATATATTGAAGATGGGATACCCTATACATACCCTCCATATATTGTCACATCATAGGGGTTTGGTCAAACCGTGCAACCTGCGATGCATACCATATAATCCGACAATGCGTTCAATCATTGCAAACCCTTCTTATGGGAGGGTGTGGATAACTTGCCCCATTGAAGATACATGAATGTCTATTACATCATGTTTACCATTTTGTTCGTATCGATCAAAGTCTCATGAGACACCCATATTTGTCTTTTCTCTATTTTATTTGAAACGTAAGTCCTATCTGTCCCCATTTGTTTCATCTTATGTTTTTCATCCCATCCTTTTTCACCTATAGTAAATTTTCACTCCTAATTAAAGGCTTAAAAAAGCGTACGAACTAAAACAAAATGAAGAGCTACCATGCACATTATTTAGTTTGTACCGTTGTACGTATACTTCTATATACATATATATACTAGCTAATCAAATACGTACATATTGTGAGTTTATATTTGGTGTATTTTTTTATACCAAATGGCTTAGTAATTAAGAGACCAAACAAATAATAGTAGTCATATTTGTTTGGATGTACTTTAGTGGCTTAACATGAATGTCACGGACGGCTGAAACTTGTCAAGTGGCTGAATCAGTCTTTGTAAGGTACTTTTTACAAACTACTATTTGGAATTAGAATAATAATACTCTACTTAGTTTTCAAATGATGTTATTATTCTCTTATTCGCATAGCTAGCTATTTTGCATGCTAAATTCAGACTTCTTATTCTCAACGGTAAATGTATTACAAGCTAGTAAGATACTAAAACGGCGCATGCATAACAACACTTTCCCGCCAAAAGAACCCCTAGATTAAACTCAGAGTTTTAGTAGAGACGATATGATACATATGAATCATCTTACCAAGTTTTTTCTATCGTAAAAGATTTTTTTAGAGGCAAACTACTTATTTCACACCATGTACATCATAATCTGCAAATCTATCACACATGTCCAAAACAGTATTTGAACCGAAAACTAATTAGGATTATAAGGTAAGACGAGTTATTACAACATAATACAAATGTGTTTATCTGATTCCATGCATCTAATTTAATAAAAGCTTGTGGTTATGAACAAAAAAAATTTGAATCACATGCAATCAAATACATATTACATTCACATATGTACGTGTGTTTTAACCACGAGGAGAGTAGTAGTTGGTAAAAGTGAGTACGTTTAATTTGTCTCTGCATGTCAAGTAGTAGGGACGAAGATTCGAGTGGACGTCCACATGATTGCTGTCTGATGTTCCCCACCACGTACATTCTCCTATCTTAAAAGTTAAAAAGTCCTTTTTATCAACAAAAAAAAAGTTAAAAAGTCCTTCAGATTTTCAGAATTTTCCACGTGGCCCTACATATCTTTGCGAGGACGAAGGGATCTTTCTTAACATGTGAAACCAAATATAAACAAAACTTATAACATACCATGTCATCATGTTTTTTTATAGTCATTTAGGGTTTGGCACATTAAGTTTAATTTGAGTTTAAAGGTAGTCGATGTCATACTATATATGCTAAACTAGGCCGGGGCGGACCTAGAGGGTTTTCGGGGGTTCACAAGAACTCGATGCATGTTTGTCGTCTAATGTAAATTATCGTTAAAAATCATGATTTTTACGAAATGAATATGGTTCCGAAATTTTGTGCAACATAAATAGATGTCTTGTTTTGTTGGTTCACTTATATGCCAAAAGGAAATATGCTGGTTATTAATTTGTTTGCTAATTTTAATGTAATTGTACATTTTAATGCATTTATATCTTTTTTATACTCGTAAAAAATTTGTGCACTCGGTAACTTGAAGTTCTGAGTTCGCCCTATGCTAATACGTGAGTTATTAATTTGTTTGCTAATTTTAATGAAATTAACCGGCGGTCCTTAATAGACAACATTGCTACGTATCAATTAGTTATATGAAAGAAATAAATATAAAAAACCTAAGATTTTGCAGTCGCACCCATGTCATGGATAAAATGCCATGGATAATTAAGAATCCTCGGTCTCTATTGCCAGATTACAATACGTGTTTTCATTCATATTTAAACGCGTTAACTCTAAGCTATTTGTACTCATTCAAATCGTGTTTGAACTTGCAGTCGCACCCATGTCTATCATTGGAAGAACGGTCACGATTATGTAGATGTTTAAACTACGAAAAGCTAAGCTTAGAAGCATGCAAAGACTTAGCCAAAAACCCAAGAATTCCACCACGAATCGCAGTCCAGGCACTTGTTTCACAACACTCAAATATACCAACACATTACACAAACGATCATGATCATCATCAAGATTACACCTACATAAGCGACCATGGTCACGAAACCCCATTGACCAAAAGCAGTAGAGAACTCATGGTGCTATACAACAAGAATGGTGGACATGATCATCTTCATTATGATTCACCTGAACATAGCTCGAGAAGCAGTTCAAGACACGAACATAAGGAAGTTGATGATGGTGTAGTGAAACTAAACTTGCAAAGGATGCAATGGAGGGTGGTTGAGTTGGAGAAGATTTGTAGGGAAATGAAGGGTCAGATGTCTAAAATGGTTAAGGGTGATCGAGTCATGTCGACGCACGGTAGGCCATTGCCAAGATTGTGCTGACCCTTTGAAAAGCTTCCTGGTTTATTTTTGGTTATTTTTTCAACCTTTTTTTGGTCTGTAAGTGTATAAGAATGTGTTATTATGAGTGATTTTCTGTATATTAATAATTAGTTGCTTGAAATATGGGTTTTGATCAAATGGTTTTTCACTGGGACTTATTGGTCTAGTCTCTTATTTGTATATATGCTAGTAATTTAAAAATAAATTGATAGATCTGGAAACATTTCGAATAATCTATACGAATTCATGGGGTTCTGGAAAATGCATCTTTACTCGTTTGAAACGAACTTGACACGGTATGTGCTGGAGTTGGACAAGGAATTAGCAATGTCTTTTGATTAAGTTAGGAGTCTTTATTGTTTTAGGATTATTTATAGTTATCTTTTATTAGATTAATGTCTTTTAATTTAGTTTTTATTTTTTAGGATCGTATTAGGATTAGTATTTTTCGGTTTATACAGATTTCATTTTTTAGGTTTTAAGAAGAATGTTTGGTTTTGAATTAACTTAATAGAAAGAGTCTCAGAGAGTTTCTCAATTCTTGATGTTTTATCCGTGTGATATTACTCTCTTGTCTGATAATTCATCAATTATCATCGACCGACAATATCCAAATTGTCTATAATTTGTATGGTTGTCCTAGATCAGAACTTTAGCCATTGTTAAACAGTAAATGTAACTACAAAAGATCAGGTCCACCAATATTCGAGCAATGTCTTATGTACCAAAAGATCATCATGTGTCACGAGCATAATTACATTGTACAAGCATCCTATATAGCGACTATTCATCGGCTCGATCATTACAGTTTATAGGAATTTTGGAAATGTTATATGAAAGTGATATCTTGATCATGATGGTCCAATTTTTTAAATCTAGGTAAATGGTAAATCGTTACTATGTTAGTTGAAAGCGGTTATTTGATTATTTACGGGTCAGGAATCATATTGATATTACTAATGACACAAAACCGTATTCATTTGCAGCTTGTTTTATAACTTGTACGCGTTCTTCTGTCATTAACATGCTTAATACAAATCTTTGCTAAATACCTGAACTTAACTGAACAAAAATCTTTATGCATTAATCCTGCTGGAGCGAGAAATCGAGTATTGTTTTTGTATCTTTTATATATAGAATCTGGATCACAGAATGAGGCATGTGACATATCAATTACTTAATTACATATGGAACATGTATGTGGGGTTATTTATATATTGTTCATCATTTTCATGCACTAATAGCTAGTCTTCTACTTTTGTTCATTTGTCACTTCTTTTTGCAATTATATGAAATCGAATTGACAAATCTCTGTCATGTACAAGTTCATCACTATGGAAATGCTTGCATGTGAAGTGATATCTTTTTTGTAGACCATTTGATTTCACTTTTTCCTTCTATACAATGCTTTTGCTTGCATTATGTTGATGTGATTTATAAGTTTAGGAATGTGCCAAATTGGTAAGTCTCATAACCAAATGAAAGTTACAAGACGTAATTAAAAGAGTTAATGTCATAAAATAGGGACTATTTTTCTAAAATTTCCATTTTGGTGACTAAACATTTTTTTTTCAACTTTAGTTATTATACTTTGTATTTGGTGGTCAAAATGATTATTATCTTCTCGAATTTTCAACCGGTACTCGACATTATCGTGCAAAATGTCTAACATGCAATAAGTTATACTTAAATGTTGACCAAGTTTTTACCCAATTTGTTAAGAAAACGGGAAAAAAAATGATAACTGAAGATTTTTCCCCTTTTCATACATTGCCACCAAACATATGTCAATATTTAAGTGTTACTTACGTTATGTTGAAGCTTTTAACAAGTTATACCATATCATCCATTGAAAAATAAAGAAAATAACAATTATTATGACCTACACATGCAAGTATAATAATTAAATTGAATAATTAGATGTTTAATTACCAAAATGAATAGATTTCATGACATTAACGCTACAAGAAAAAGAGAGAATTGTAAAAATGTTTATATAAACTACCGTCTATGTAGGTTAACTAAATCTATATTTAGTTTCTTTTATACCAAATCTAATTGAAAAGGAACAAGTTATAAGCACCCCTTATTTTACGAAGGGCACCCCTCTTCATTTTTTTATTTTTTATTTTTTTATTATTATTTTTTTTAATTTTGTTTATATAAAAAATCTATAAACCTGAAAGTACGGAACAGAAAATATAAATTTTTCTAAGTCAAACGCTTAAAACTGTCATAAATACAGAACAAGAACTGACAAAAAACTGTGTTATACTTCAAACAAAGGAGGGATAAAAAGCATCTTTGACCAAAACCCCCTTATGTCACATCATAGAGGGTTTGTATAGTATGACCCAATTGAAAAATGTTTAGTAACATAAACACTGCATGTCTTCGTAAGACCTCTAAATTTCAATCCATATCAGGTAGTAGTTTCACATTTGGAATGGCCAGGTCATAACCGTTCAAACAATAAAATTTTACTTTACAAACCTAAAATGTTTTGGCTTGTCTACTATCCAAAATGACTTAGGAGATGTTTTTTTAAGCTTATATGTGGGCTTATGAGCTTATTTGATTTTAGCTTATAATTTATAAGCCTTAATTTTTTGGCTAATTTTAAAAAGTTTAGGCTTACATAAGTTTGTCATGTAATAATAAACTTATATAAGCCCACAAATCAAAAGATTATCCGGAAAATTGAAGCTTATTAAATATAAGCCGAAATACAAATAAACTTATAAGCTTATAAGCTTACAATGTTAAGAGACCTGTTCTTTCCTGCAAGCCTGGAGACGAGCAAAAGGGCCTATCTTAGCTGCACAAAGCCCAAAATGTTATATCCAGACATGTACAAGGTGTTTGCTAATCTTAATTTTAAATGACCACAAAACAAAATGAGTACAATACTTGATTATAAAACATGACAAATTTGCATCTAGCTTATTACATAGATAATTATATTAAGTCATTAACTGGGTATCTATTTGGTGCTTAAAAAAAACTTATGACTACGTAGAAAATGACACGAGGGTGAGCGTCCCTAAATTAGGTCCATCACTTTTTATGCTATTTTTACCTGTTTACCTTTCCATTTTCTAACCTCTACTTTCACGTAACTTGTTTTTAAAATTCTTCAATTATTTTTACCGCCAATTCTCCCCATCATGCATTATATATATTTTTACTGCAGAAGGTCAATCACCATTTTATTGTGTAAATATTAAGTATCATACTCAATAGCTTATTTTACTTATGTAATAAAACATTTTTAACCAGAATATATTTATCTCAAAAGTAAATATCTAATTATCTTTGAGATAAGTGTGAAAACTAAATGTTTAAATCTAATTTAAAAACCTCTTTTACTTCAGGAGACGAAATCGAGATTTGTGAGTTTTAATGAATAGTATTTGCACCTTTACTAATATTTTTCATAAATGTATTTTGGTGAAAATTATTAACAACTTCTTAATGTACCTTGGTCCTATTTATTATTATAATGTCATATGAGATATACATTCATGTATTTATCAATTAGTGTTTACATTATTTTTGTTAACAATGCTCCAAAGTCCGAACAACATTTTTTATTCAACACTTATTTCATATAAAAAGATATAATTGTAATTTGGTTTAACTCCGACACTTTATTTATCTACATACATATAGCATATATGTAGACCGTCATTTTTACACGACTTAATAAAAAGACTAAACAAACAGCCCCAAGTATCTAACAACAACAAAAAAACATGTCCGTGATCAAAGTTCATGGTTTGGTTCATCATGATTATGATCATCATGGGGTGGAAAGATGGTGTCCTTGACGTTAACCGCAGCTTGATGGATCTTATCTCTGGTTGTTTCGGCAGCATCTTTGGTTGTTTCGGCAGCTGATTTTGCAGTTCCCTCGAGGGTATTCATCACCCCATCACTGAATGTCATGGTCACAGCGTCTTTAGCCTTTTCTCCTTGATCTAGTATTTTATCACCTGTGATAATTCTAGGTTCGTCATCGCCCCTTACTCCGAAACTGAAGCAAAAAGAAAAAATTCAACAAGCGGTATTTTCATAAATTAATTTTTGTCAAGTGTTCATTTTACTATTTGTTTGCATGTCTTAAAAACTTCTTCATCCAAAAGGTTTAAATCAAAAAATACACAGGCGCGTGCACCTTTTCCAAAGACCCCAATGATCTGAAACTACTCGAACTAAATAAGAAAAAAAGAAATGTGACAGCGTAACAAGTGCATGTGTGTATTTTCATGAGGAACGTCCATTTTGGAATCAATTCTAGTAAGTTGAGATGAAATAAATAACCCTACTTATAGCATCTTCAAATGTCCACACTAAAAATAAAAACTAAGATAGTGCAAGTTAAAAATCTTTGTGCTATATTCTAACACTAAATAATTTTTACTTTAATGTATGTACTAAAACTTAACACTAAATAAATCTTTGTCATTAAAATAGATATGAAAATGCAATAAATAAAAAATACATTTGATATAATATATATCGATATTGAACTTGTTTTAAAGGTATTGATGATGAACTTATACATTTATACTTTATATAAATTTATATTTACTTTTAGCATATATTGCATAGATATTGTGACAATGTTTAGTTTTAAAACGATGAATAGTGTTTTAGTGTGATGGATAGTATAACACTATATTTAGGTTTTTTTTTCCGTTTACTATTATACTACGTATCACATACTAAGGGCTTGTTTGTTAAATTTTTTTATTAAATCATTTCTAATTAAGAGATGACTTAATGCAAACGCCCTCAGTTTTATTGCTTAATATTTTCAGTCATCTTTCTCTATTAAGTCACAAACAAACAGTTTTAATTTGACTTAATAGTTTTTTTTTTTTTTTTTTTTTTTTTTTTTTTTCATATTAAATCATTTAAGTCACAAACAAACACCACCGATAGTAGATGATTTAGTGCTAATATTGGCGCACTTTTTCTGCATATTAGCTTTATTATATTCAAAAAAATACATTTAATGATGACATTAGAGATATTCTTAGTGGTGTTTAATTTGTTTAAGTTTGTGGGATTAGGAGCTTGTACGTTTTCGGTTTATGTTTGATAAGTCTACTTTTTTTCTTCTGATACATAATATAAGTTTCATGTTATATCATAATAAGTTTATATCAAAGTAAGCTTATACGATAATAAGTACGGATAAAGATCAAATATTTCAGAGTAATCAAAAGAAGTTTTACGAAACATAAGCTAAATCACATAAACTGGTAAGCTCAAAAAAGCTTAAATATACACATGCACCTTAGTACTTACTCTAGGTTCGGAATACGGGCAAAAAATGTCTTGAACCAATTGGTTTTGCTCTGAATAAGCGACTCAGGAGGTGGATCTTGATTAATTCCATCTTGAAGCGATGAATACCCGGATAAAACAATGAAGAATGTGACAGTGACAATGATCTTGGTGTTAGTACTAGATAGATACATATTTGTTTTTGAGGTTTTAAGTTATGGGTTAATTAGGTATTTGTAGTATGATTATCTAGAGTGGCTGTGCGAGTTGGTGAACACGTAAAGCTAAATGTACGTGTCTTCTAGACAAAACATGTCGACAAAACACTTTCATTTTGATATTCCTTTAAATTTAGTTCAAGATATTTATAAACTGTCGACATATAAAGACACAATTCTTGTACCATGTCAAATATACAGTTTGTGTGTATGCACAAACATCATGATCTTCACCTAATTAGGCCATTCTAAGTGAATTTTCCGCTAGTACTACTTGAAGTAGAGTATATTTGGCCATTCTCAAGTACATATTAATTGGTTATTCATGAGTATCGTCAACAACGATATCTAATCCCGTCTTTTACGAAGTATGAAGATGTGATTATCATCATTAAGTAAATATATACGACTCTCATAAACTGACAAAAGTATTGTCTAAGCACTGTCAATCAAGTAGTTAGTTTGTCACCAACGGGCTTCTAGCCAACCAATACTATGATAATCAATAAGTATCACTATAACCTACACATGCAAGTATAATACCACATTCAATAAAAAGATGTTAAATTACAAAAATAGTCGGTTACAAAAAGTATGTTGCTCAAAAAGAGAGAACTGTAAAAACGGAATTATAAAACTACCATATATGTAGGTTAAATAAATCTATATTTAGCTTTTTTTTATATCAAATCTGATTAAAAAATGTTGAGTAACAAAAACACTCTTAAGACCTCTAAATTTTAAACCTTGCCAGGTAGTAGTTACACATTTGGGTCAAGACTATCACAAATAAGCCCAACGTTAAAAGGCCAGTTATTTGCTGCAAACCTGGACACGAGAAAAAGAGCCCATCTTAGCTGCACAAAGCCCAAAACATTATATCCATACAATGTGCACGTACAAAGTGTTAGCTAATTTTATATTCAAAATAACCAAAACAAAAATGAGTACAATATTTGATTATAAAACATAACAAATTTGCATCTAACATTCTAACAACAATAAAAAGAACATGTATGTAGATCAAAGTTCATGATTTGGTTCATCATGATGCTGATCATCATGGGGTGAAAATATGGTATCCTTGAGGTTAATTGCAGTTTGATGGATCTTATCTTTTGTTATTTCGGCTGCGGATTTCGCAGTTTCCTCTAGGGTAGTCTTGCCTTTACTTAATGTCATGGTCACAGCTTCTTTAACCTTTTCACCACCACCACCACCACCTTTATCTATTATTTTATCGTCTGGAATAATTATTCGAGCTTCTTCATTGCTCCTTATTCTGAAACTGAAGCATATTTTCTTATGTCATTTTAAGCCTATTTCACGACTTATTTTCAAGGTTCCGAGTTTATATAAGTTCATTTTAAGGGCCAATGACATCGTAATATATCATACTCACTTGCACATTTTATAGGTATCGAACAATTTTTTTGTTATTCTATGTACTAAACTTAACTTTATTTTATTTTATTTTTGTGTACTTTGCCCCTATTTTTTTCTACTACATATACCATAGTTGTCTTAAAGTACAAAAAAATATAATAAAAAATCAAGTTTCGTACATGAAAAAAATAAATAAATAAATAAATAAATTGTTCGATACATTTAAAAGATGCAAGTGACAAATATGATACATTATGATGTCTTTAGCCCTATATGATACTATAAGCTCCATATAAGCCGGAAAAATAAGTCTATGAAACCATATAAGCTGATAATATATAAGTCAAGTTAGTACTTACTCGAGGTTAGGAAGGAAGAGACGTGCGAAAAGTGTGTGAATCCAATTAGTTTTGCTGTGAGTTGACGCAGGAGGTGGATCGTCATTGATTCCATCTTGAAGTGATGTCGAATATTTGGATAGAAGAATGAATATGACAATGATCTTAATAATAGTACTAGTGGTACGAGAAAGATACATATTTTTATGTCTTTAAGGTTTTGAGTTGATTATGGTATAGATCATCATCTTTACTTAAAATTCTTTTATGGAATGACGGTGGGTGTTAGTGAACACGTTAGGTACATATACGTGTCTTCTCTAGGCCAATACACATGACACAATACTTTTATTTTTATGTTCCTTAGATATAACTTTATAAAATATCGACATAGAAATCTTGTACCAAGTTAAATAAATGGTTTGTTTGTATGCACAAATTGTTTTATCTCCTCAACTGGCAAGGTCACGTACTCATTGTCTTGTGATATTAGATAAATGTTAACTTTAGTTGTCCAATTTATATTTTATAGGCTCGCGCACAACGATAGTGTATTGAAAAATAATCTTAGTTGGAAACTTGTGATTTTTGTGTGACTCTCAATGCAATTTTTAAAGATTAATTGTAGCCGTTTCGTGAAAAAAAAAAAAGTTTATCATGAGTCGAAATGGAAAATAATAAAAGTTTGAAAATTAAAACATATTTAAACTATTAAATTAATGCTAGACGCTATTCTTTTTACATTTTTAATAAAAGGTATATAAGTAATTTTTATATGAGGTGTTAATTGTTTTTTAAGAAGAAGCGCTCTTTTCCTCTTTTTACTTTTTTGTTTGTGGGCGCGTGGAGGTTTTTTTTTGTTTTTTGCAGACATAAATTATTCTTTTCACTTTTTACCTCTTTAAATTTTGATATAAATTTTCACTTCTTCTCAATTCTTTAACACAAACCCTATATCTATTTGTCTTTTATTCTTTTTTTTCAAAAACTTAAACAAACAGTTTTCTTTCTTACAAATGAAAACTTATACATCTTCTTTTGCAAATATGATCTGCAAATAAAGACAAAAAACCTCCGAATAAACAAAGGACACCTAAAATTTCAAGATATGTGTATAAAAACAGTGATTGAACTTGGCCCAGCTCATATGACCTTCACCTAATTGGGCCATTCTCAGTGAACTTTCCGCTAGTACGAATTGAAGTAGACTAGTAGAGTATGTTTTGGCCATTCTCAAGTACATATTAATCGGTTATGCATGTGAATATCATAATATATAAATCACACTTATAAAAAACTAATGTCGAAAACGTGGCCCCGTTTGTGATCAAGTCACAATTCACACAAATTTTGTATTAAAAAAGACAGAATACGTGTTAGATGTATATAACAATTAGAGATCACATCTCGAAAACAAAGCATTGTAATTTCATGTCAAATTAAACTTCTTAAAAAGTAATGATCACATCAAATAAACCATTGCAATTTCATGTCAAATTAAACTCTTTATTTATAGTAGTGATCACATCAAATAAACCATTGCAATTTCATGTCAAATTAAACTCTTTATTTATAATAGTGATCATTTCAAATAAACCATTGTAATTTCATGTCAAATTAAACTCTTTATAGCAGTGATCACATCAAATAAACCATTGCAATTTCATGTCAAATTAAAATCTTTATAATAGTGATCACATCAAATAAAACATTGTAGTTTAATGTCAAATTAAACTCTTTATATATATTAGTAGTTAGATCACATCAAAGATTGCTATCCTTTGAGTTATTTAACAGTGGTTAATTGTATTTTGCTAATACTGAAAAAAGATGTAAAAGCAAGAGGTATCATGGCTCAACTCGTTTTGTCACATAAGAGCCAACTCAACATTTCTTTTTGCAGATTCACACAACAAAATAAACTCACTCGTCACTCAAGCCAGAACACCCATTCTGGGACTCATTGTTTTATTTATTTTTTTTCATTTTTCAAACTGTTGAAGCATAATCTGGCGCGGACTGGATTCAACGACTCTCCTTGGCCGTTAGTCGTCTTCTCGAGCCCTAGTAGACCTGTCAACAAAGAGAACCCGTTAGGAGTGGACCCGAGGCCGTAGCCCCGGGGTCCACCTCCGACGGTCAAGTTAGTATCGGCGTAATGTAGCCAATATATCTTAGGGTTAGAAGATTGTGTCCCGTGTGTGTTACCGTTAATGAGGAGATCCAGCCATGTATATATAGGCATGAATTAGGGTTTAGGCGTAGAGTGGGCCGCTGATGCGGGGCCTGACCCATTCCTGGCCCAGTCCGGACCATACGTCCACAAGCCCCCCAAGTCTAGTATGAGATAGCGCATGGCTTATGTTATGCTAGACTTAAGTTCTGATGGCCGCGTAGGTGAAAGTGGATCCCGCATGCTGCATACTGGGTAAGGGCGTACCTTTTGTACCAGTAGCGACACAACATGGTGCGACAGAAGACGTGCTTCTGTAACAGAAGTGCGCGCTGTGCGCGACAAAGATGTGCGACAGAAGACGTGCTTCTGCGCATAAGTGTGCGCTGTGCGCGACAAAGAAGTGCGACAGAAGACGTGCTTCTGCGCATAGGTGCGCGCTAAAGATGTGCGACAGAAGACGTGCTTCTGCGCTGTGCGCGTCTTCACAACCGACAGAGGACGTCTCCCCTACGGCAAGTTGGTGCGAATATTTAAATTCGTCTTCGATCTGCTTCCAAATACACCTGCGTACGAAAACAGTGGTAGCGTATACCCTGGTAGCCCCCCAAGTTTGATGGTGCTACTCGTGTAGGAGCATTAAACTTATTTAATCTGCAAAAAACACTCAATGCAAAGATTAAAAGTATATGCCGCGAATCGCAGCATATAAAACCTAATGAATTTAAGCAATATATATAGCACATAGCATAAAAAATATATAGCACATAGCATATAATAAAAATGGCAGTGCACACCCGTCGTGGGATGCGTACCGACGAAATAATGAATTGTGTGTTTTTGTTTTTTTTTTATATAAAAACTCGGATGGATGTACCGTGACCGCGACGAATAGACACAGATGGATTTATCTTAACCGCATAGACTCGAACGTTTCTGGATGATAGCAGATGTTTATACCACGGCTTTTGGTCCAGTGCGCATCATGGCGATTGACTAGCATCGTGGTTTTCGCGCGTACGCGTTCTCTGCGAAGATGTCTGAACGCACGGTCTTACGCGGGTAGATTTATCGCGACTGCGCTATTTGAGCGCGAACAGGCGTACCAACCGTAAAAACAGTATATGCGCGAATTTATCGCGGCTAAAAAATAAAATAGCTCCGATCGTGCGGGCTTTTTCTTAGGTCCGATCGTGCGGACTAAAATATAAAAGAGGTCCGATCGTGCAGATTTATTCTTGTATCTTATGTAAAGAATTAGTGTCAATTGCGGATGACGTATATCAAAACAATGATATTTAATAATTACCATTATTATTTATACCATAAATATTAAATTGTACGCATAAAACTTGATGCAAAAGATAAAATACCATCCTAGACTTGATGCATAAAACTTGTACGCATCTAATTTAATAAAAGTTGGGCGTCACTTAATGACGTTGATGATTGTAAAAGCATAATTATTACGGAGGAACCACACGTAATAACTCCGATGTCCTCAAGAAAGCGACAGAAGTATTGTTATGAATGCACAGTGACAATAAGTCATCATTTAAACCTAACAGTAATAGGATGTCCTCAAGAAAGCGATGTTATCTTGTCAATAAAGTTGTACGCATCGTTTGATTTAATAAAGTGATATTAAATTCATATGATGGTAAAACAAATTCTACGCATTGGCAGAATGCAAAGGTTTTAGAGTTACCGACTTTAGAAATTGATTTCTGCTTTTCGGTAATATGAGTACACGAAACATAGTTTATTCGTGGTCCCACGGATGGCGCCAACTTGTTGAAGCATAATCTGGCGCGGACTGGATTCAACGACTCTCCTTGGCCGTTAGTCGTCTTCTCGAGCCCTAGTAGACCTGTCAACAAAGAGAACCCGTTAGGAGTGGACCCGAGGCCGTAGCCCCGGGGTCCACCTCCGACGGTCAAGTTAGTATCGGCGTAATGTAGCCAATATATCTTAGGGTTAGAAGATTGTGTCCCGTGTGTGTTACCGTTAATGAGGAGATCCAGCCATGTATATATATGCATGAATTAGGGTTTAGGCGTAGAGTGGGCCGCTGATGCCGGGCCTGACCCATTCCTGGCCCAGTCCGGACCATACGTCCACAAGCCCCCCAAGTCTAGTATGAGATAGCGCATGGCTTATGTTATGCTAGACTTAAGTTCTGATGGCCGCGTAGGTGAAAGTAGATCCCGCATGCTGCATCCTGGGTAAGGGCGTACCTTTTGTACCAGTAGCGACACAACATGGTGCGACAGAAGACGTGCTTCTGTAACAGAAGTGCGCGTTGTGCGCGACAAAGATGTGCGACAGAAGACGTGCTTCTGCGCATAAGTGTGCGTTGTGCGCGACAAAGAAGTGCGACAGAAGACGTGCTTCTGCGCATAGGTGCGCGCTAAAGATGTGCGACAGAAGACGTGCTTCTGCGCTGTGCGCGTCTTCACAACCGACAGAGGACGTCTCCCCTACTGCAAGTTGGTGCGAATATTTAAATTCGTCTTCGATCTGCTTCCAAATACACCTGCGTACGAAAACAGTGGTAGCGTATACCCTGGTAGCCCCCCAAGTTTGATGGTGCTACTCGTGTAGGAGCATTAAACTTATGTAATCTGCAAAAAACACTTAATGCAAAGATTAAAAGTATATGCCGCGAATCGCAGCATATAAAACCTAATGAATTTAAGCAATATATATAGCACATAGCATAAAAAATATATAGCACATAGCATATAAGAAAAATGGCAGTGCACACCCGTCGTGGGGTGCGTACCGACGAAATAATAAATTGTGTGTTTTTGTTTTTTTTATATAAAAAATCGGATGGATGTACCGTGACCGCGACGAATAGACACAGATGGATTTATCTTAACCGCATAGACTCGAACGTTTCTGGATGATCGCAGATGTTTATACCACGGCTTTTGGTCCAGTGCGCATCATGGCGATTGACTAGCATCGTGGTTTTCGCGCGTACGCGTTCTCTGCGAAGATGTCTGAACGCACGGTCTTACGCGGGTAGATTTATCGCGACTGCGCTATTTGAGCGCGAACAGGCGTACCAACCGTAAAAACAGTATATGCGCGAATTTATCGCGGCTAAAAAATAAAATAGCTCCGATCGTGCGGGCTTTTTCTTAGGTCCGATCGTGCGGACTAAAATATAAAAGAGGTCCGATCGTGCAGATTTATTCTTGTATCTTATGTAAAGAATTAGTGTCAATTGCGGATGACGTATATCAAAACAATGATATTTAATAATTACCATTATTATTTATACCATAAATATTAAATTGTACGCATAAAACTTGATGCAAAAGATAAAATACCATCCTAGACTTGATGCATAAAACTTGTACGCATCTAATTTAATAAAAGTTGGGCGTCACTTAATGACGTTGATGATTGTAAAAGCATAATTATTACGGAGGAACCACACGTAATAACTCCGATGTCCTCAAGAAAGCGACATAAGTATTGTTATGAATGCACAGTGACAATAAGTCATCATTTAAACCTAACAGTAATAGGATGTCCTCAAGAAAGCGATGTTATCTTGTCAATAAAGTTGTACGCATCGTTTGATTTAATAAAGTGATATTAAATTCATATGATGGTAAAACAAATTCTACGCATTGGCAGAATGCAAAGGTTTTAGAGTTACCGACTTTAGAAATTGATTTCTGCTTTTCGGTAATATGAGTACACGAAACATAGTTTATTCGTGGTCCCACGGATGGCGCCAACTTGTTGAAGCATAATCTGGCGCGGACTGGATTCAACGACTCTCCTTGGCCGTTAGTCGTCTTCTCGAGCCCTAGTAGACCTGTCAACAAAGAGAACCCGTTAGGAGTGGACCCGAGGCCGTAGCCCCGGGGTCCACCTCCGACGGTCAAGTTAGTATCGGCGTAATGTAGCCAATATATCTTAGGGTTAGAAGATTGTGTCCCGTGTGTGTTACCGTTAATGAGGAGATCCAGCCATGTATATATAGGCATGAATTAGGGTTTAGGCGTAGAGTGGGCCGCTGATGCCGGGCCTGACCCATTCCTGGCCCAGTCCGGACCATACGTCCACACAAACCAACTATTTTTTCATTCATTCAATTAAAAATACAAATTACAATAAGAAAAAAAAAAAAAAGGCATACAAAAAAAATATAAGAAAAAAAAACAATACGAAAAAAAAATACGATAATTATTTGTCACGTATATATTTTCGACGAATTTCTTCTTTTTGCATGTTGATCATGTAGGCATCCTCATCTGACATCCTCACAGTGCTAGTGGCGAGAAACTTCATTTCTTAAAACTGCATCATTCTCCGGTCTTTCTCCTTCGCCACCTCGTACGCCGATTGAAAGGCTTCCCGTTTGAGTCTATATTCATTTTGTAAAGTATCCCCAAAATCCGGCAAATTACTTCACGCGGTGCTCGGCGTGGTTTCCGAATTAGTTTTTTTGCGGGACGTGGTTTGCCGGGGGACGTGGTCTGGCATCATCTTTGAATAGTTCGGCATGCCCGGTGAGATCAACGGGGTCAGACGCATCCCACTTGGGGTGTTTTTTCAAGATTGCCATGCGTTATCTTGAACAAACGCTTTTAACCCTTTTGACTCATCACGATATGCTTGCCTAACATGAGCAAAAAGATCAACCTTGTTTTCCACACTTCTACTCAAACGTTGTAAACGTTTGTAGTGGCGTTGAACTTTTGGCAATTAGTGTTCAACATTGCCCACTTCTCCGTCAACATATCATTGGTACGTTTGTGTAGAGAATTTTGTTGAACTCGTAAAGAACTTTGTACCAAAATGATTCGTCTTTTTGGTCATTTCCGAGTTTGTTATCCTTGGAAACGCCAAAATAACATTCGGCTAATAACGTTTTCTCCTCCGACGTCCAACGAGCATGAGGTCGTGTCGGTCCTTCGGTTATGTCGATTGTGGTACGTTTTGCGGGTCTTTTCCTTTTCTTTGTGCCTCTTCTTTGCGGATTTCTTGTGGTGGTTGTGTATGTTGTGATGGATTGTGTGGTGGTGGATTTTGTTGAAAATGTTGAAATTGTTGGTTAAGTAGTTGTTGAAATAGTTGTTGATGAAATAGTTGTTCGGGTGTGTATGTTGGCATATTATATTGGCTACGAAACGGAGTAAAATTGAGATGTTGTGAGGAGATATTGAATGTCTGGACGAAGGTGTAGCAGGGTTTGACGAAGATGAGTGTTGCGATATACCGAGAAGATTGTCCAAAAACGGATCATTTAGTTGTTGAGACATTTTTTTTATATAATTTGTGTGTAAAAAAAGGAAAGTGAAAATTGAAGTAAAGAGTAGTTTGTATGTAAAAATAGTTGTGTATAGAAGCTTATATAGCGTGTATAAATGATTGTGTATTAGTTTAAAAAAATTGAAAAGTAGCCATTGAATTCAAACGGTCATTTTTTTCTTCTTTTTTTTTATCTTTTTTTTTTTTTTTTTGACTTTTTCTCTTTGGCATCGTGCCAGTTAATTCACTTGGAAAATGACGCTGCGAGGGAGGGGGTGGACGTCGGCGCCAAAAGGCCTTTCACGTGCGAATGGCGCCGGTGGAACGATATGACACCCATCGCTCTAATACCCGTAACCATTTTTTGTCTATGGGCAATGTATCTTTGTTTTTTCCATCATATGTAACATAACAGGACAAGAGTTCGATTGTAAGAGAGATAAGGTCACCAACTGCATATATAAATAGACAACATATAGTTATGAATTTATGATATACTAAAATGTCTTCCTTACTAAGAGCAAAGAGGACGAAGGTGTGGGTAGATTATCTTGTCCAGTTCCGATGGGTTTTGGTCATCTTTATAGTACTTCCGATGTCTCTTACATTGTACATCCTTGATTATCTTGGGGAGCTCAAGTCCCAACAGAAATCATACAAGCAACGTCAGAAAGAACATGATGAAAACGTCGTGAAAACAATAATAAGGTTGAAGAAAAGAAGCCCATTGAAGGATGGTCTTATCTGCACTGCCCGGAAACCATGGGTAACAGTGGGCATGCGTAATGTTGACTACAAACGAGCTCGGCATTTCCCTGTAGACCTTTCAGCTTTTTGTAAAATTCTTGAAATAGACCATGTGAGAATGGTCGTTAAATGTGAGCCCTTGGTAAAAATAGGTCAGATCACGCGGGTCACTGTCCCAATGAATCTTGCACCCGCTGTGGTTCCTGAGCTTGATGATCTTACCATTGGTGGGCTAATCAATGGTAGTGGACTTGAAGGAAGCTCGCATTTGTATGGTCTCTTTTCCGACACTATTGTCGCTTATGAGATAATTTTAGGCAACGGGCAGGTGGTTCGTGCAACAAAAGATAACGAGTATTCTGATCTTTTTTATGCTATCCCATGGTCTCAAGGGACATTGGGTCTGCTTACTTGTGCTGAAATTAAACTTATAGCTATCAATGAATACATTAAATTAACATATAAACCTGTAAAAGGGGACATAACTGACCTCTCAAAGGGGTATATCGATTCTTTCACACATGATTTTGGGGATGAAAGCAACAAAAAGGTTCCGGATTTTGTAGAAACGATAATCTACAATCCTAATGAAGCTGTTTGCATGACGGGAAAATACGCTGCTAAAGAAGAAGCAAAGAGGAACCATACCAAGGTTAATAGCATAGGGTGGTGGTTCAAGTCATGGTTCTATCAGCACGCGCAAACGGCTTTAAAGAAAGGTGAGTTCATCGAATACATACCGGCTCGTGAGTATTATCACAGACACACTCCAAGTTACTTCTGGGAAATGAAACTCATCCTTCCATTTGCTGATCAATGGTGGTTTCGGTTTCTTCTTGGTTGGATGATGCCACCAAAAATTCCTATACTCAAGGCCACCCAATTCGAATCCATTCGAAACTATTATCATGACATGCATGTCCTTCAGGACTTGCTTGTCCCTCTACACAAGGTTTCAGATGCTTTAGAGTGGGCACATCGTGAAATGGAGGTACGCTTTACATGTACTTTTGAGAAATAATGTAAACATTATATTCTTCAAGGGAGTTGAAATTACATTTTTGTTCATTTCTAAACAGGTATATCCCATATGGGTTTGTCCACACAGACTCTACAAGCACCCATATAAGACCATGGTGTATCCAGAGCCAGGGTTCGAGCAACAGAGAAGGCAGGGTGACACTACATACGCCCAGATGTACACGGATATTGGACTCTACTACGCACCAGGATCAGTGTTAAGAGGTGAAGTATTTGATGGGTCTGTTGCAGTAAGTCGTATGGAGCAGTGGTTGATAGAGAACAACGGGTTCGAGACACAGTATGCTGTTAGTGAACTCAGTGAAAAAGACTTCTGGAAGATGTTTGATGGCGAGCTTTATGAAAAGTGTCGAAGAAAGTATGAAGCTGTGGGGAACTTCATGACAGTGTATTACAAAAGCAAGAAAGGTAGGAAAACCGAGAAGGAAGTTCAAGAAGCTGAGAATGTGGGGGTCGAAACTCCATATGCTCAAGTTGATCATTCATGAGCCCACCAGATACTTCAATCTATAGTGCACTTAATGACTGATCCCCGAAATTTGATGGTTGTGGACTCAACTGGGCGTGTTTTGATAGTTAAATTAAAATAAAAAAGTTATATGGTTGTATGTTACAGCTTATTTGCAATTAGTAGACTGCTATTAGGTATATTGTTCTTTTAGTATGTCTCTGTGTTGTAAGATGCTTTGTGGTTTTTCTTATATGTGCATGTGTTGCCTAAACTTTATAATGTTCACTTTCCTTCCATTTGGATGCTTAAACTTTACATATTTATAATCAGTATCCTTCGAAAAGATCACTTGTCAACCCAGCTGATTGTTGATTAAGTTACTTCTATATGGGGACAAAGATTGGTCCAAATCAAGAAAAGCAAGAAACTGAAAACCAAACTTTAGATTTTATAATTTCTGGTTTAGACCCAACGAATAGTCCTAGCAAGAATCATGCACAGATATGATACATACAACCTATCAAGATCATGCCTCGTGTGTAAATTACATATTAATAAAATTGGTAGTGTACAAAATTCTATAACAATCCGATCATATCTCCAAAAACAGCTAAACACATCCTAACTAAACGCAAACTAAAGGGTTCCGCATACATGCCAATGATACAAACAAACAGATCTAAAATCCTGAAAAGAAACTACAGGCTCCCTATTGTTGCATTTTCTCTTTCAAACCTCCAAGAGGCCCATAACTTTTAGGCTTAGAGCTCTGTTGACTACATTTACAACTACTAGTATTAAGATTTTGACCACATTTGAGACACAAACCTTTGCACATAGGATCACATAGGCCGTTGATGGTTATTTCCAGATGCACCATGTCTCTTATATTCTTTGATATATCTATTGATTTCTCTTCAGGAGGGAAATAAAGCCAGTCATCTAAGTCAATGTCTGCTAAATCATCTTCTTGTTCTTCAGTGCCATTGGCTTTACTTTGACCATAAATAACTCCCATGTTTATGATATCAGGCTCTTCTATGGGTTCTTCAGATAGTACAAGTGAGAAATTGGAGAACACGCAATCAGCAGCGAGTCCACCACACCTTAAAAGGACAGAAACACCTTAATCACTATTATATGCATCAATAATACGTTTTGGTATCATATAATCCTAGACGTGTGACTTGTTTTCCTATAGATAGTATTATCAATGCATGCAACCTAAATTATACGGAGTATGTAATACAGTGAAAATATGAAGAGAATTATGACAGTAACTTGAAATGGCAATTTCGACCCATGTACTTAATAAGTTGACTCGGGTTATGTTATAAAGTGTCAAACTGGTAAAACCAAAAGAAAATTTTAAGTTTTTTAGGAAACTACTCAAAAAGTGCCCATGGTCAACCCAACTCGACCTGTTTTCAAACTTACCCGTTTTGACCCATTACCAAACCTACCCATTTTGAGTGTTTTCCACTTCTAGTAATAACTAAGAGCAGTCGTATTAACATGTTACCTAGTAATTTCCTACTGCTTGTTTTATATTACTTTGTTTAAGTTCTTTCTAGAGACAAGCTAGTGAATATGTTTTGTATTACAGTGCGATTCTATGCAACTCAGCAATCAAATGATAATAGCTTGCAAAGGCAAACTACGAAAGTATACCACTGTACTTCAACCAAAAGAACCTAATATAAACACCTATAGCATGATTCCTCCTATATAGTCGTGATACTTTAGATTCAAATTTGACATTCAGAACCAGAATGTCGCAACTAACAAAAATAATGAAAAGAATAAGTACTAAACAATAAACCGGAAAGCTACCTATTGCATCCAAGAGTTATGACTGTGCGTATGATCCCGTCAAGCTTCAAGTTATGCTTCTTCTTCCTAGTCACATCAATAGATACCAAGACAGGCGTTCCATTTGGAAAATCCTTGACTGAGTTTGTAACACGTAGTCCCATCAAAGAGGCTCGAGACTTAGAAACCTCAGTTGAAAGATGTCCTAATCCCAACCTTTCTAAAGTTGTACAATACTCGACGTGTGTAATCGAAGAGTTTCTTTGGTACAAAATCGCCCCTTCCCAAGGTGAATCCATATCATCATCAACTCCAACATCTTCTTGGTCTATCCAATCATCTTCCATAACATTTTCATCACCAATGGTCCCATAACTAGAGTTCATCGATTTTCTTTCTACAAATTCCATATGTGACTTGCGTTTTATAATTGTGGATGTGAATAAGCGTTTTTGAATAGCGTTGGAATTAAAAGAATTGCAGTGTGGATGAGATAACGATGCCTTGACATTATTAACACTAAAACAAGGGGCCGTAAAGGTTGAAGATAGCATGAGAGACATTTCCCAATATAAGTATCAAGTGAACACAGCTTCAAAACATAAAAAGTATCGTTTAGCCAACGGATAAGCAGGACCTGTAAGTCAATCAATTACTGTAGTAAGTTATACAAGAAATGTGACAGCATAACTGTTTGTATTTCTAGAGAACAAATCAACATAATTATTTCCCCTGTTTATATTCAGTTAATTGTTGACATAAACAAGTCAAAAATACTTTTATTAGTACTTCCTAAATACAAACTTATAGGACGAGATAAGCAGAACAAAAATATATATAATATAAGCTGAATTTGTTAAACTGCTTATTCATTAGTCATATAGAACGAAAGACAAAATATGATGTTTTATACATTATTATCGTGTTTCTTAAGACGAAACCCTGTAATTGAGAGGTCAAATTTAGAGATAACGAACAAGAGTGACTAGTTACCTGAAATTGGTGATGCCGTATGTTGCAGAGAGAGGTTTTACTGTTTTAGGATATTGGATTGGAAGCAGGGTGTTTGGGTAACGTTATTGTAATTGTCTCGCATTTTATTTCATGTAAGCTTAGGGGGTGTTTGGATTTGCTTATTGTGGAGTTTATTTGCTTATTTCCTTTTTAAAACACAATGAGCCTATAAATAAGAGCCTAATTAATGTAGTTGTGATTTAATTGTGACCAAAAGGCTTCTTAAGTTAAGCTAAAAGACGAGTCCGGGAGATGCGGAGTGTCACTTGTTTTAGTTAGCGTGATTACAAATAGATGTCAAGTGGGTCACACCCTTTTCCGAGAGTTTTACCACCATCACTGTTGATAACTGATTGATTGGGTTAAGTGACGATACTAGTAGATCTTTTCCAAACATAGTTAAATTAATAGGGCCGAGCATGGTCCAAAAACCGATTTGTCCCAAAACACTAGACTGAAATGTTCCGTCCAGATCCAGGTTGGTCCGGTCGGGTCCGGTTCGTCAGTTCGGCCCAGTCCAATAAAGCATAATGGTCGGTTTTGCGTATGATCGAACCGGACCGAGAACCGAATATGAAGGAAAAGGTGGACCGAGAATCGGACCGAAAAACGTTCGGTTTGGTCCAGTCAGTCCAGTTCGGTCCGGTCCGCGGTCTATTATGCTCGGCCCTACGTTAGATGTATAAAATATTAATAACTCAAAAAGATTATGGATTGATGATGTAACATAATTATCTATATACTACTTATAAAGCATGTTGACACTTCCCTCCTATTAATTTTTTAAGACTTCCTAAAATAGATGTTTAAGCAAATACAAATAAACAAACATCATTTACAAGTTTTTGAAGCACAAATAAAACTAAAAAAACACAATTCAACACATACAGTTAATACATAATATAAACACAAATTTTTAATATAAAATAGTAATCAATGTAATTAAAAGGTGTTGTGAAAAGAGAACATGGGACTAAGACATTCCCAACGGACAACAAGCTATGTGTATTTCGTTTTATGGGCCCAAGCTATGTTCTAACCAAAAATTATTTATAATAAAAATTGTCTTGGTTGAAAGTCACTATATGTATGTGTTGATGCATACATTAATTGTATATGTAGCTTAATTAGTTGTATTTGCATAAATTAGATTTATATTATCATTCATTTATACGATTATTGTTAGAAAGAAAAGTGTAACCGAACAACATTTGTTCACCACAAAATAGTCACAGGGTACCCGCCGCCGCATCACGCGGGTACCCTGCTAGTATACTTTTATGAAAGTTTAACAACTGATTGTTCTTAGTTCTAACCGTTGGCCTTTTTACTTTTAGAAAACTAACTTTCAAAATTTCCCTTGCTGCTGTATGGTTCCAAACAAGATACTACGATACTTTAGCATCTGAAGGTGAAACATAACTTGAATAAACTCATACGATTTGGGTGACTACCGACTCATTTTGTCGCTTTAGCCACTTTATTCGTTTGACCCGTTAAAGGTGAAACATAGCTTGAATCAACTTATTCACCAGTGAATGGGCTCATTTACAAAACTCATAAAACAAAAAAGATCCCACAGATTACCATTACAATTTACAAGCAGATTATTCTTTTATATTGGGAGAGATGTACGGATCAAAAAATTGAAAATTCTCATTGTAACTCATTACATAACCTAAACCTGTTGAGATAGGAGAACAAGCAAGCCTTGAGGACCAACTAATATTTCATTTAGGAAACTGATCAAACCGAACCAAACAACAGGAGTTACATCCACTCCACCAAGGGGTGGAATCACCTTTCGTGTCAATGTCAGAATCGGCTCTGTAGGAGCGTATGCTACTACATACGGAAACTTCCCAACTGGAAGCTTTGGATACCATGACATCACAATTCTTGCTATGAAGAGGAACGAAAATGCTGAAAAAAAAGGCCCCAACAAGGTGATTGCCAACTTAGCTGTGCCCGGGTCAAGATCCATCAGAACCAAATTTTGCATATACTCTGGTAGCCCATCTGATACTTGTCTTCTGTTTAGGATCAATAAGACAATATGAGAATACGTTACAGGTGGCAAGCTGGGCGGGTTAAAGTTAAAACAAGTCATTGTTTGGTACGGGGTGAAATGGGCTTAGACCAAGTTGGGTAGACCGCAAACAATAGGTATTTAACGTGGGTGATTTAGCTAAAAGAAAATAGTTAACCAGTTCATATAAGTAAACGGGTTGAAATTGCCAATTAGCCGTATTCCGTCCATGTATGAAATTCAGTCATTTGATTTTTGGCATAATATGAAGCTAAATTCACCTTTTTCACCCAGGACTTGGTCTATACGACAGGCACATTGAGCCATTCAGTTGAAGTGTATGTATGCAGGGAGTAATAACTAAGAGAAAAAAGTGGACAGGATTAACATACATAAGTTGTGTAGAGTTGATTGGAGCTGATAGGGTCATATCAATGCTAGGAACTGCAACTTCTAATGAACAACATGCTCGATATCTTTGGACCCACTGCTCTCTTTTTGTTGGGCATATGAATCTTCTCTGTGAAAAGAAAAAAAACACAAATCCATTAAGTAGAAAATATATCCCTAGAGCAGTATAATGCCGGTCTCTACACGGCATGAACATATCACATATGTACTGGATCCTCGATAATATGTTTCAACTAATGAGACTCCTTGAGGTCAAATTAATGATATCTACTCCAAAATTGGCACAAAGTGAAAACTATTGATAAACTGCTGGAAAATTCTCATTAATTAATGATTCACATGTAAAATGACCTTGTGGGGTGTTTGAGAAAAGGCATATAAACAGCTTAAGCTTATTAACAAAAACAACTTATAAGCAACACAGGTTATTGGCTACATCCAAACACCCCATCATTATTGTAGATAATCGAAAAAGATAAAGTGCAGTGGTATTCAGAATGCCTTAAACTGAGGAAATAAATAAAACCAATCAGCAAACAGATAGAGAAAAGTATATGATGCTTACAGGGGAGAACAAATTTGATCCGTTTGGGGATGAAATTAAGTGCAGTGGTGCTGAATAACCTTTGGTCTGGACTGAACAAGCAGCTGAAGAAACAGCCATTGAAACAAAACACGAAAAAAAGATAAAAAGGTTATCCTGATTATTGTGTATGGTTCACTTCAGTTCTGGTTGGTCAACATGTGTTTGGTTTTATTTTTACTGACTGGCTTTTTTTTTTTCTTTTTCTTTTTTTTTTAATAACAAATACTACTTGGTTTCTTTTACTTCACAGAATATATATACGGTATCCGTGTAAGATTGCATACAAATACAAGGAGGCAAAAGTTCAATATAGATCCATAGATCCAATGAACCAATAATAGCCATTCATTTTTTTATTATGATAAACTTTCACCCTTTTTTAAAAAATTAAATATCTCGCAAACCGTTAATCGTTACGCGATAAAAATTATACCATCGCGACGAGAATTAAATTATCTTTCTATAGATATGCACTACTATATATTTTTAAACATTTTTTTTTTCAAAATTTCGGTCAACAAAAATCATATATGATTTGTGAAAATCATATATGATTCAATTTTTACGAATCATATATGATTTTTGAGAATCATATATGATTCGTAACAATTATATATGATTCATAAAAATCGAATCATACATGATTTTTGAAAATCATATATGATTCGTAAAAATCATATATGATTTTTTCGGACGGAATTTTTGAAAAAAAATGTTTGTCGAAAATATATAAAAGTGCATATCTATAGAAAGATAATTTAATTCTCGTCACAATGGTGTATTTTTTATAGTTTGAAAATTTACCGTTTGTAAGATATGTTGTTTAAAAAAATGTGAAAAATGATTTTTTATTAATTTAGATAAAAAATGGAGGGCTATAATTGGTTCATTTGTTCTATGGCAAATATGAGTTCTATATTGATCTCAACTCTACAAGGATAACAGGTTATGTTTATCTAAGCCTATTAGAGCACTAGCAATCATAACACAAGTTAAACTTTAACACTGTGGCACGTCAGCGTCACATCAGCTTTAATATTTCACCTTAACTCACCCAAAAAACACCCACAATCATAACATCCCAAGTTAAGGTTTAACATTTGATATTTTCAATTTCAACCCCTAAACTAAAACAAACACTTCATTTATTAAAAAACATATCACTAATTTGAAAACATATTACAATACGAAAAAAAAATAAAAAATACAACGAAATAAAAAATGACACTGAAAATTAAACGTTACAACATAAAGGAAATAACGAGAATACAATCTACTGACGAGGTTGCAAGTTATATTTTTTGATGATTCGGCCTTTTTCGTCATTGATCCAAGCCACGACATTTGGATTTTTGCCTTCAGTGTCAACCATCAAAAACTTTATCTCTTCCAACTTTGTTATTGTTTCATCTTTGACTTGTTCGGTGAAATGACTTGACGAGCTCGTTCCTCCGGTGCTCGCTCCCCCAGTACTTGTCGTGCTCTCGGATCTTGCTTTCTTGGAAGCACGTTTTTTTCCCATGGGGCGTGGTTGTTCATCATGACCAAACAAAGCCTCGTTTGTTTGGCTTGGGACATCGCCGGTTAAATCAACCGGATCCAGCGTGTCCCATTTCTTATGCTTACGCAAAACCTCCCAAGCATCATCGAGAGCAAACGGTGCTGATTTGTGCTCCTCACGATACATTTGCTTCGCCCGTTTCATGACATCCATCTCACTTTCCCCGTTTCTCTGTTCCCGTTGCGCACGTTTGAAAAAACCGTTGAACTTTGTGCAACAGTGGTTCAACGTTTTCCACTTGCTTGACATCATATCCTTGTTGCATCGTTGGAAATTGAGTCTATTGAACTCATTTGTGACCCGATACCAAAACGTATCTTTGGGTTGTGCACGCCCGACTATCAAATCCTCCATAACAGCTACATAACACCTGGCAAGTAATTCTTCCTCTGTTGGTTGCCAACGCCTAGTAGTGAATTCTTCATCATCATCATCGATTGGGTTCGGGCTCGGGTGTAACACCCCCAAATCTCGGTACAGCGGAAGACATAATAAGTTTTCGGGGCGTTACTTTTGGATTGGTATCGCACACAAGTATAGCCAAAAGATAGTCATTTAACATTTAAAATCAATCTCAAATTTAAGTATTCAAAACATTTAATCCAAAATATAAATATTAGGCCCAAAACATGATTTATTAAGATAGGTCCCCATAGTTTATCAGAGTCGGAAAATGATCCTTGAACCACGCCTCCATGCCAAGCTTCCACTGATCAAGTAATCCAAACATCTCTCAATTACCTGAGAAATCATGCTAAAAGGTCAGCTTAAGCTGGTGAGTTCATAGGTTTAAGTTCAACAAAATCATAGTGGACCTGTAAGAGTTGATTTGCTATGCAAGACCTAAGATAGATAAATACCGTTCACACATGATCCTACCCGGATCTCCAATCAAATCCCGCATCCAGGGATTACTCGGGCCCCTGCGACTCTAGTCCAGCACTGATGTGGCAAAATCTAGAACAATTGCCAACCCCGGACTAGGTCGATGTAGAAGTCTATTCTTAGCTAGGCACGGTTAAACCTAAACTAAGGCAACAACTACATCACAACTATCTATACAGTCAAGCACATAAGCAAATCCAAATAGTTTTCACGGTCCAAAAACAGTAGCATGATTCTCACCCCAAAATAGTTCAAAACGTAGTTAAAACGTAGATAAAAGTGGGGCTATGAAACTCACCTCAAGCAATCAACGCACAAATAAACACTAGCAGAAGATAACGGTATCACAGCACAACAACTATCGACTCGGCACAACCTATTAATGTAGACCAAACTTAATATATACATTCCTCAAAATCAACGTTATCTACCCCAATGTATTCCGTTTCGTTATTTCCAAAATGTCTCGTTTCACCATTTAATCCTAGTGTTTGGTATTCCTCATGTGGGTGTATCGACTCAATATGATGCCATGAATGCACTCAAACAACCAATATGTTATGCTTCGCAACACAATATACAACTCCATTCAACAAAATATGTGACTCGATGCGACACAATGAGACGTCTAAGCGATAAGCTACATAGTCCAATAAGTTTCGGAATAAACAGTAGACCTTATCGAATTCGTCAACTCGATAAACTCAATTATTCATTCGTATCGCTTATTATTCCATAAACCGGTCGCATCCTAACGAGTCATAAGGATAAGTCACCAATTAATAAGGTTATCCAACGTACCTAGCGGGTTCTTATTGGATTCGTCAACCTAATAAGTCCGCTACCCACGTGGATCAACACAATTAATGTTAGGTTATCCGTAACCCATGCACACAATGTAAGCAATTAAATACTTAAACCAATATTAAATGTCCACAATTGACATTTATTGATAAACGTGTACTCGAAACATTAATTACTTATTTATTGCAAAATATTTCCAATTTAGTCGTTAGTTTCCGTTTAAAAATAGTAAATAACAAGATAAGACTTGTTATCGACAATTTTGGTACAAAAGCCCATTTATTATTCCCATTTCATAGTTTATTAGCATTTTCATATATATATATATATATATATATATATATATATATATATATATATATATATATATATATATATATATATATATATATATATATATATATATATATATATATATATATATCTATATATATATGGGACTACATATGCCACATGTATAATGCCACCATGGCACATTTAATATTGACATGGCACATTTTATGATGAGTTGGAAATGCCACCATGGCACATTTATCCGGTTACTTAATAAAAAAAATTATCGTTCATGTCACTTAGCAAGATTCGAACTCGGGTTTATAAATCCACATGTATGTGTCTTAACCAGTGGAGCAATCCACAATTTGTGACAAAAGATGCATCCCCAAATTGATATAACTCCCTCTTCAAAGCAATCTTCACCCAAAACAAAGCATCTCCTGAAGAATCGCTCCTAAATAACTCCCTCTTGAATGCCAGTCAAACAAAATCTCATCCCTCCCCCATTTCACATGCGTTTCCAAATTCAAATCCCTCCCCATTTCACTAAAGCCAAGGAATTCAAAAAAACCATAAGCACACTCACCAGATCCACAATATCAGTCTATGCTTATAATCATTATTGGAGAATTAATCACTATTCTTGATTTCAACTTTTAAATCATTGTCGTATATCATGTATAGATATGATTTCTATTAACAATTTTTAATCATATGATTATCATTACACTTTCGGTTTTTGTAGATGGATTGAGGATTCACAGTACAACTATCAACAATTATTATAAAGGTATGTTCGATTTTATAAGGAGCACACCCAATCATGTTTCAATAATGTGTTCTTATGATATGGTTTATTTATGTGATTGATTAAATTGATTGAGTGTGATATTTGTATTTTGAATTTTGTAATCATTTAAATCATTTATGGAGGTTTTCTCTTATGTGATTTACTAGGTATCGATCTTACATTGTTCATCCATTGTGAAGAAATCATTTATTGTTATTATTAATTTGAGCAGGTATGTGTTGTTCTTTTGCCCTAACTTTTATATTTGTTCTTACACTTAATTGAATTAAAAGTGATTGATTATATTAACTTATGCACACCATATGTTTGATGAAATGATTATGAAGCGAAGATGGTATTTGTTGATTTTGTGATCTAATATGCATGTGTTATATTGCTTCTATGAATGATGATTGTTATATGTGGCCGTTTTGTTTGACTGTGTAAAACCATAGTTTGTAACATGCTCACACTTTAGCCTTTCTATAATCTCTAACGCAACTCATACTAACATACCATTAGGATCTCATTTGGGTAGTTGCTCTTCTTAGTTCTATAATTTTATACATGCATCTCATTTTGCATCTCATTTTAACTGGTATGGTTACAAGAATAGATAGAACACTAGGAATGCAAAAGAATATTCCTTTTTTGTTGGGCTGGTGCAGTTTTGGCCTGTTTTTTAAGGCCCATTAGTGGCCCCTTTGCGTGTGCAAGTTTGACCCGGCCCGTCTTTGTTTGTTATCATTCTGTTTTATTCACTGATTGAATTCAGTGTGGGAAGTTCATTGACAGTTTCAAGAAATGTCAGGAGGTGAGAACAGTTCCTGGAAGAGTATTTGTTTGAGCTTCAACACTCCAAGAGAGATTATTCAAGGTATATTGTATTTTTTGATTTGTGAAATTAATTGTTTTATTATTGTATAATTTATGAACGCGTTTTTGTTTTAAAAAAAATGGTTCGGTTTTTAGGTGTTGTCGTTTTATCCTGGGGAGAGTGAACATCCGTCGTTTTTTATATGGGGAAATTGAAGTTGATTTTGAAAGGTCTTGAAGTCAACCAAGCAGATTACAATGTAAGAAAAAAAACCCTTCTATTAGTTATCTTTTTTATTTATATTGTTAATAAAGTGAATTAAGTGTGGAAAAGTTGTATACACACCTTGAAACTGCTTTCGGCAATTGAAACTGCTTTTTTTTTTGGTTTTTGAAAATGTTGAGCAGGGTGTTGAGTTAGTCTTTTCGTGATAGGAAGATGGCTTATTCAATAATTCTTAGTTTGGTTATTGCTTCATATACTAATCGCACAAGATCAGATGTAGGATTATTGTAAGTCGAAAAGTAACACCTTTAGGTTTCAAGTAAGTTTTTTTAGATTGCTCAGCTGTCGTTTTGTTTTTGTTTCAAATGTTTTTGTTTCTGTATTTCGGTTAAGCCTTGAGTAACATTGACAATTTTTCTTTTGTTTGGTTATGATTATAGTTTGAGAATTGTTCTTAAAAGGAGTGCCCACGGATGGGTCAACTGACTTTGGTTGAGGGATGTGACAGATGTTATGGTGACTCTGCCGCTGTATATGTAGCAGAAGTTGAGTTGCCCTGCGTCAGAGTTTGCGATGCTTTGTGACCAGGTTAACGAAGTAATTATATATTCTAGAAAATTTTCGCATGAAAACCGGGAAAAACTTTATTTTTTCTATGTTTATGCAATAACATATAAGGTTACTATGTATTACATGCTAGAAGGAATGCTAGGCGTAGAAATATAATGAATTTTATAGCTAGAGCTACCAATGAAGCCATACGATTTAAATTAATAATTTTCTTACTTTGTTGGTGGACTTAAATCTCTGTTTGACATTTTCACATGTTATAACCCGTGCAGGTTTAAGAGAGTCGAAAAGGTGTTAGCTATTTTGAGTGCGATGATCAAAGTTAAGACAAAACCCACCCATTATCTGTTGAGGTCATATATGGGGGTAGTCAATTCCCTTCACATACAGGTATATATCGAACTTTTTTACGCTTATCCTGACCTTTGCAAAACAGTGATGTAATTGACGAGTGTGAAAGCTAAAGTACTGGATTATATTGATTATCTGGGATTGTAAATCTGAGCTTCATTCTTCACTGTTGCATACAATAGAATTCTATATATCATTTGTGCTGGACGGTTACATGAGAAATGGAGGAAGTACTCTTAAGATGTATATGGAATGTCATAGATTTTTAAGTATTTAGATCACAAAACAACTACAGCGCTATAATTAAGGATATTTAAAGTGTTTATGGGATGTAAACTCTTATTTATTCAGAGGTGTGGCTTACCCGCAAGGAAATCAAACAGTGGCAAAAAGTTTGAAATAAATATGTATGTCTGCACTCATAAAATGGACTGACCACTCTAATTAATATGTTGGTTTTGCTGTACACATTTAAGGTTTGCGAGGCCCCTGTTACATGTTCTATTAGTGATTTCATACCGCCACATACTCATCCTCTATGTGGCCCACTCTGTTATGTGCATTGCAACGTATATGTTTTCACCATACGTTTTCTGAAAGTGTACTTAAAACTCATGAACATGATCTGTTTACCTCATATGAAGGACACCTTACAGCATTTCACTTACTTTTATACTTGGCCCTAAATGGATAAAATATCAGCTTTTAGGAGAATCTAAAATTTTAAAAGTCAATGTTATACAAATAGATCAACAATGACGGTGACAAGTGTAATTTCCGTTTATTGAAAACAGTTATGTGCGGGCTTTAAGAATGTCGATCTGCAAATACTTTCAAGTAAAACTAATCTTACCCTGCTGATACAAGCAGCTGCTATTCGTAGCCGTTTCCAGGATGTGAAAGTACAGAGGAAAAGCTTTTAGAATCGGAAACTAACGAGCCAACATAAAGTCGGGAGATGTGTTTGAACCTCTTAGATCGAAGTGCCAAGGAAATAGGTATCATTATATTTTTATTGCCAAGAATGTAATTTATTCTTTCGTGACAACTATAGACTTCACTATACATTTTTTCTTTGATATCTGCTGTGATACTAAATCAATAAACATTTTACAGGTATCCGCGATCGAGGCCTGTACAAATTTTGATTATGATGACTATTTTCACTCCTTGATCAAGGTTAGCACATGTTATCGTGTAACAAAATACACATGCAAGGATTCTAAGAAATATAAGAGACGTGACAAGAATGAGATATTCACATGTTTTTTTAATTTATGATTTTATCATTCCGTTTTTAGGCTCATGAATTAATAGCCGTGGTTATACATGACGCATGACTGATGCTATATTATATTCGAAAGATCGACAATGTAACTCATGTGAGATAAACCGGTTTGAATCATTAGTTTACCTCAAGGCTATCAATGTATCGTTATGTTTTCTGGCAATCAGTTACATGTTTGTAACGTGTGTTTTTCTCTTTGATTTCTATCGTTGTTGGAATGATGTGTAACATCTGGGAGTTTTGTAGGAGCTGGTCAGAATGGTGAGAGATGCCCACAGAGAATGCGTCTGAAACAGCTGAGGAATTGAAAACAATTCCACCGGTCTTGGCAGCTATGAGGAATTGAAAGGCATATGTATGTATTTTTATATATGGCCACTCTTAAATGTGTGTGTTAAAGTCAACTTGATTTTGGTCATTTTTTGCTGCTTACAAATTTGGACCAATGTATATTATCATTCACCTACATTTGCAGACAAATAAATGGCTTTTACTTCGGAATGAATATTTATATTGGAGTAAATATTTATCATCATTTTTTTGTGAGGTGGAAACAACGAGTTTCAACTCATTCACAAGCTATATGCTTATATTTACTATCAACATCTCAAAGGACTGAGCTTATATGTGCTACTATGGCCACATTACAACATTACATGCTTTCCTTTCATGGATCCTTTGGGCTAAATATTTGAGTCTACACTGCAAAGTCACAAGACTTTTTGTGTGTGTACTATTTTGATTTTGGATCTTTAAGGACAAGTGGCAAACCTTAATAAATTTTTGATTGCTTATATAAACGTACATGATAGCAGCTGCTCTTTTGATTTTGGATCTTTGTAGTTGTAGTTTATAAGTGGTTGGGGCTGTTAATGGAAGATCCATATCTATATTATGCACACTACACGTGCTAACATAAAATGGAATTTAGGGTTCATGTACCCATACAAATCTCGAATCATTGTCCAAAAACTATAATCAAACCCATTAAGCTATATGTGAATGATTTTAGCATGTGTTGTAGAATAATATCAATGACTTAGTTACTAATTGTGTTTATTGTATATAATATAATAGAGTTGTTTATCATGTCATTAAACGAAAATATTACTTCCTCTTTATGTCTCTTTTTACAGATTAAACTCATCATTTTGTCATATACAACTTGTATACATTTTAGCCAAATAATCAACACGGCATCCAATTCTTATACGTAAATTGTTTCATAATTGCTTGCATGGTTTATAATCTTAACAAAAAAACCTCATGAAACTAGCCCGCCCATTCGGGCGGGCCATGAAGCTAGTATATATATATATATAGGGAAGGGATCGGGTGGGTTTCAAGCTTTTAAGTAGGGATGGTGCGTAAATATCACAGTAGGTTTTTAAAAAAAAAAAATTCAAAAAAATCTGAAAAAATTAAAAAAATAAAGAGGATGATAAATTATTAAGAATCGCTGAAAAAAATTTTCAAAAAAAAAATCGTTTTCATGATTAAAGGTATTGTGATATTAAGGTCGATTTTGACTTGCCAAGATCAGATCTTGACTTTTGTAAAAAAGTCAAGATCTGATCTTAATATCACATTTACTTTTTTTTTCAATACAAATTGTTAATATCACACTAACTTTTTTTTTGATATCACACTACTTTTTTGTTTTTTTTACTAATATTATTAATATCACCGTTCATTTTTTAATAAAAAAATGTTAATATCACGGTTCTTTTTTACCTACACAGGAACTTTTTTTCTTTTTTTAATATAATTGTTAATATCACCGTAACTATCATATGCTTTTTAATAAAATTGTTAATATCATAGTAACTATCATATGTTTCTTAATATCAAGGTTCATCTTTACATATAAAAAACTTAAATATCACAGTTGGTTTTATAATATCATCATTTTATAATATCACAGTTTCATAATATCACACTAATACTCATAATATCGTTAATATCAAGGTAGAACTCATAATCAAGAAAACAAAAAGTGCTCAGAAAAATCTGAAAAAATAAAAAAATGAAAGAAGATAACAATAGTAAGGTTCGCTCAAAAGGAAAAAAATTAAAAAAATCGTTTACATGGTCAATTGCTACCGTGAAGTTAGCGCAGATCTTGACTTTTTTACAAAAAGTCAAGATCCGATCTGAAATGGGTGGTCAAGATCTATCCGTACGTCCGCACTAAAATTAAAAATCCGCACATGATCCTCACTCTATATATATATATATATATATATATATATATATATATATATATATATATATATATATATATATATATATATATATATATATATATATATATATATATATATATATATATTTCGTCAAATTCCATTATTAATCTCATATCGTTATTCGTTTCGATTCCACAAGCACGAGTCATAACTTCTCGGCTTTTAATCAATCTATAGTCCAAATTATACTAAAGTCCATGTTACGGCTTTGTCGGAGTCAACTATTGACTAAAAAGTCAAAGTAACGCCGACGTAGCTCAAAGTTGACAATTATATATATCAAGTCCAAATTAAATGTCATAATATCGTAATTCAATCCCAAACCAATTCAAAACAATCTCGCCAACCAATCAATCAACCAAAAGTACTCGAAACCAATGTTATGACCCTAATGGTCATGACACGGTCGCGGTCAAGACCACGTGAACCAAACAAGCTCTAGAAGCTTTTCGGCTCCACGCGTCTCATCCAAACCTCAACAAGCTACCAAATCGACCCAACTCGGACCCATGACCCAAGTAGGCCACGTACACCAACCCATGGGTCACGTACGTGACCATGGTGGTTCGTACGCCATCCCAAACCAATCCAAACACATCCAAATCACTTCCACAACATCCCAATCCAATCATTCAAGCTCCAAACACTAACCAAACACAAAACCCATCAACTATTCTTAATAAAAAACATGCAACTAAACCCTAAATGCACAAACCCATCAAATTAATATGCCACACATGTACCAAACACCAATTACATGTTTATTAAGTCACTAATTAGCTTTAATTTCATGTTCCACCCAAAAGCCACAAAAATTATAATTAGGTCGAAACCCTAATTTTCAATTCATGGGTTTTTATTGCCCAATCAAGTTCAAAACATGTTCCCTTTACCTTATCTAATCACCAATTGCAAAAGCCCTTTTAAACCCTAAAAGTACGATTCTTGATTCAACGATTTGAAGGTGTTATTGAAGTCCAAATGGTGCGTATGATATATGGTTGGAAAGAGGAGAAAGAGATCTTTCTTTTGGTGGTGGAGGTGTTGGGTGACGCGCCGGTGGTGGCCGGAAAATGGCCGGAACAGTGGCGGCGGCCACAAGGTGGTGGTTTAGGGTTTTTAGAGTGAGAAGGTAGAGAGAGAAATGGTGATATGTGTGTTTTTAGAGAGAGAAACTGATGAGTGTGTAAATACTCATCATTTTTGGTCAAATCTGAACTGCAAAACATTTAAAAACGCTCAGAAATGCATCAAAATACTGGAAATATCTCAAAATTGCATTTTATATGTTTCAGATGCAAAATGTTTAAAATCAGATGAAAAAACGAGCTAAGTTTGCATAATTGGCAGTTTCAGTCCCTCAAACTTTCAAATCTTGACAAAATCAGTCCCTGAGCATTTATTTTGGAATAAAAGTCAACCCAAGTCCTTTCAAAATCAAAAGTTGTCAAAAATGATCCTTGGGTAAAAAGTTTGGAGAATTTACAAGTTTGGTCCCTGCACTTTCAGAATTTGCAAAAATGGTCCTTGGGAAAATTAAACTTGTCATAATTGGTCCTTATGATAAATTTTGCAAAATGACAGATTTGGTCCCTCAAGTTTGGTGAATTGCAAGAATGGTCCTTGTTTACTAATCCTAAAACCAACTTGACCCTTGGCCCCCTGTCAAAACAACCTTGAGCCCTGCCAACTTGACCCTTGACCCCTCCTGTTTTGACCCCCTGCCTTAATAATACCCCCCGGTCAAATATGGTCAAACCCCGCCCAACCTTTTCCCTCCAACACTTCACCTCCACCTGCTCTGCAACTCCCAGACACCCCTCACCTCCAGCTCACAACCCACACCCTTATCACTCCACCTCACCCAACAATCCAAGAAGCATTAAATGCTCCCCCCTCCTTGCACTCAACCTGTACCAGTTGCAATATCTCATTTTGGCGCCAAAAAGCCATCAATGGCTAAAATCTACTCCAGTGATCCAATGGCCCCAAATAGAAGTGGGAAATGCTCAGAGATGTGAGAGAAAGCCTTTTGCATATAAATAGAAGAAAGAGGAGAAGAGCAAGAGAGTAGTTTTTTAGTTTTAAATTTCATGTATGTCGTTTTTATTTAAATTGTCTTAGTTAGTTTCTAAAACTGTAATCTTAAGCTTTCCTATATTGAACTAAAGCTATTTAGTCATTGTAATTTGCTTTCAAGTATTAATTCAAGGTTTTATATAAGTTTCATGTTTTTATGTTCACTGTTAAAAAACCAGTTTTCATGCTCTTATATTCAAGCTTCAATTAACTTATTTCTAGTTCCAATAAGCTTATTTAAGCTACTCATAGCTTCTGGTAAGCTTTTTAACTCAAGTTCAAACAAATTTGGAACTTGGTCAACAAAAGTCAACTGTGATCAAATGGGAAGTTGAAATGGTTTAGATACTTGATGCAGAGCTGGAATGGGTTGGAATTGATTAAAATAGTGTAGATTGGGTTCTGGTATAAGCTGCTAATAAGCTGGACTGCTTGTGAGTACTTTACCTATTTTCAATACTAGTATATTTTGCATAATCTAAATCTGTCTAAATTTGTTGTAGCTTTAGTTTAGGTCTGCTCACTCAATTGTTTCTAGGCTATAGTTGATTCAGTTTAAGGTCTTGCATAAGTTAATTTAGTGTTATAGAGGTTTCAACTTGCACTTCAGTTTTCAAAGCAGTGTTTGGATCAGATCATTGATCTAAGTTTAAGGTTCTAGCAGAGGTCAAGTTTAGGTTGCATTAGCTTTATTTAGCATCATTAAGTAGAGTTCAGTCATTTATTTGCACTCTAGTTCATCAAAAGTCAATTTCCCTCTAAATCTGTTTTCATTTTCATATCTGTTGGAATTTTTAAAGATCATAAGCTTGATTTGTGTTTAGAATTCAGTAGAATAGCTTATTATAGTTTTGTTTTAGCCTATAACATCATAATCAGTTCATAAATTGGTTTCAAATCTCACAAAAGTCAAAGTTATCAAAACTGCTAAGAAAGTCAAAAATTGAAAAAGTCAGTTTAAGCCAAGCTTTGTTGATTTTTCATGAATTCAATTTTGAGTCAACATCATTGATATTTTGGGAAAAATAAGTTCAGTTGGTCTATTTTTGAAATCTGATTTTTGTTGAATTCTCTCAAACCTTTATAAGCTCTAAATCAGCTCTTCAAAAAGAGCTTATCTGCCCTGTGCACACTCAGCATACACTGAGTTGTGTGCAGGCCCTTGCAAGCTTTGCACAAGCTTCATATTAGCTTTTTAGTGGCTGAAACTTGGTCCTGAGATAGTTCAGCTGGTGGTCTTGAGATCCTCAGTTCTGTTTTTCACAAAAGCTTTTTCAATAAGCTTGTGCTTAAGCTAGAAGTTAGGAGAAAAACTGTTTTGGCACTTAAGCTTGTAAATCACCAAACCATTGTAGCTTGATATTCAGTGGTATAGCTTAGTTGAATTTAGCTCATTTCAGGTAGTTATAGCATAATCTAGCTTCTGTGATCAATTGATGCTCATTTGTGGCCTTTAGCTTATTTTGAGTGCTTATTTATAAGCACTTTTCACTGCAGCTCCATAATCTTGCACACTAGTATAGGTTTTTATATTTTTCATAGATTTAGAATATTATTTTAGACTTTTCTTGAATTTTTCATAATTTTCCATTACTCTTTAGTATTTTTCCTTATTTAAAACAGTTTTTAGGACTTTTTAAATAGCTTTTATTACAATTAAATCAGAAAAGCTTCAAAAATATAAGTTTTCAATTTTCCTAGATTAAGATAAATATAAAAAGCAAAAAAATAATTTTTCCAGATTTTTCTTAGTTAAATTTGTAATTTTTAGCCATTTAATTAGTTTTAAACAGTTTTTAATTCATAGAAAATAGAGAAATAACCAGAAAAATACAAAATTAGTTTTGAAAATTCTCTTTAGTTATTTTAGATTTTTGAAAAATATTTGCATAATTTTCCTCTTTAATTTCATAAATTTTAGTATTTTAGAATAGTTTTAAAAGTTAAAATTAGTTTTTAATTCAAATTTATAAAAGAAAAATCAAGAAAATCAAATTTTAAAAATAGTGATAGCGTTTATTTAATATAATTTAGCTTTTTAATTTTATTTAATTTGCATTTAAGCCCCTGTAATTTACAAACTTTTTCTTTAGGTATAATTATTCATAATCCACAAACCTTTTCCCGTTCAATATCACCCGATCACTACACGTTTGGCTATTCAGTCGCACAACTTGTTGGGACTTAACGACCTGGGGAAACACTAAACTCTCCTGGACTTAATTGCATTGCGTTCTCAAGCTGTTTGGCTTTTATTACGGTTGACCATTCACAAGTGGTTGACCTGTGTAATAAACCTGACCGTTTGGGAGCCAATCAGAAACAAATGAGGTGAAATGAGGGTTTGGGTGGGTATTTATACTAGGCCACTAGGGACCTCAAAAATAATTATTTGGGAGGAGGGGGCGCCGGCTTCAAGAGAAAAGGGGAGGGGTCGGGTTGTAATTTTTCGTAACTATCCCGTTTACCTAATCCCGAGCTCACATATTGTCCCCCGAGTGTCCCACAACATTTATTCAACTTTCCAACATCGTTATTTACGTTTTTCCACGAGTTTTGACTATTTATTTGTCAATTTTCGAGTTACGGTCTAAAAGTTACAATAATTCTTGTTTTAGGCTTTTCTAGTGCCGAATCGAATAGTGCCTACCAAATAGAGTTAAAACTCATACGATAACTCATTTAATAATGAAATAAGTCATAAAAACCAATAGACGATATAAAATCAAGTCATGGTTTATAAAAATAGTGTTAAAGGCAAGGCTCGGTTCAGCTTAACGTAATGCGGTTACCTAAAATAGTCTCCCTAAATTGCCAGTTGTCACAGCCTCCCAGCCTCATAAGAAACCCGTCCCGGGTTTCACTCCGAGTTGCTTGGTGTCATAAACAGTTTAGGATACTTCCTACGGAAAACGTCCTCACGTTCCCAAGTGAACTCCGGTCCATGCCGGGAGTTCCAACGAACCTTAATAATCGGAATATGGCTATTCTTCAGCCTTTTGATCTCACGATCCATAATCTCAATCAGTTCCTCAACAAAATTCAACTTCTCATCAATACGAATATCTCTTAAAGGCACCACTATGTTTTCCTCCGAAAGACATTTCTTAAGATTACTAACATGAAAGACATTGTGTACACTACTCAGTTCGGATGGTAGCTTCAGGCGGTATGCTACCTGTCCGACTCTTTCCAGGATTGGAAAGGGACCAATATATCGGGGATTGAGTTTTCCACGTTTACCAAAACGAACCACTCCTTTCCAAGGAGAAACTTTCAACATAACACGATCTCCAACCTGAAATTCTAAAGGTTTACGTCTCTTATCGGCATAACTCTTTTGTCTATCACGAGCGGTTTGCAACCGATTACAAATCTGTACTATCTTCTCAGTGGTTTCTAAGACAAGTTCGGGACCTGTAAGTTGACTCTCGCCAACTTCAGCCCAACAAATAGGAGAACGACATTTTCGATCATACAACGCCTCAAATGGGGCAGTCTTAATGCTAGAGTGATAACTATTGTTGTAAGAGAATTCGGCCAAAGGGAGGTGTCTCTCCCAGCCTTTGCCGAAATCAATAACGCATGCTCTAAGCATGTCTTCTAAAGTCTGAATAGTACTCATATCCAAATTCGTTCCTAATGCTGTCTGTAACGACTTCCAAAAGTGGGATGTAAAACGACTATCCCTATCGGAAATGATAGATATCGGTACTCCATGACGCGATACTATCTCCTTAAGATACAATCGAGCAAGCTTATCAAGACTATCGGTTTCACTAATAGTTAAGAAGTGAGCAGACTTAGTTAACCGATCAATTATTACCCAGATAGCGTCATTGCCGCTAACTGTTCTCGGTAATTTAGTGATAAAGTCCATGGTTATTCGCTCTCATTTCCATTCCAGGAGTTCGGGTTAACTAAAAGTCCTGATGGTTTCTGATGTTCGGCCTTAACTTTAGAGCAAGTCATGCACCTACTAACATACTGAGCTATATCGGCTTTCATATTGGGCCACCAATAAAGTTTCTTAAGATCCTGATACATCTTATCGGATCTAGGATGAATAGAGTATTTTGATTTATGCGACTCGTGCATAATCAACTCACGGATTCCACCATGAAATGGTATCCAGCTTCTGTCTCCGAAGCATAATGTTCCATCAGAACGCTTCAAGAAGCCGTTTTCACTTTCTACCATTCCATGAAGATTCTCATAAGGACGGTTCTCTTCCGTCAATGCCTCTACTTGGGCGGCTAAAATTTGAGACGGTAAGGGCGAAACAATGGTCATTCCTAAGGATCTAACAAGTAGGGGTGGAATGTCCTCTTTACGACTAAGTGCATCAGCCACAACATTAGCCTTACCGGGATGATAACGAATCTCACAGTCATAATCACTAAGCAATTCCAACCAACGACGTTGTCTCATGTTCAGTTCCTTCTGATCTACGATATGCTTCAAACTCTTATGATCGGTAAATACTACATACTTGGTTCCATACATGTAATGTCTCCAAATCCTAAGAGCAAACACTACAACACCTAACTCAAGGTCATGGGTGGTGTAGTTTTCCTCATGCTTCTTAAGTTGTCGGGATGCATAAGCAATCACCTTCTCACGTTGCATCAAAACAACACCTAAGCCTTTATGCGAAGCGTCGCAGTACACGACAAAGTCTTCGCTTCCTTCAGGCAAAGCTAGGATGGGCGCACTACACAACTTCTCCTTCAGAAGTTGGAATGCTTCTTCTTCCTTTTCTCCCCATTCATACTTAACATCCTTCTGTGTTAGTTTGGTCAGCGACTTAGCTATCTTAGAAAATTCCTCAATGAATCTCCTATAGTAGCCTGCTAACCCTAGAAACTGTCGGATTTCTGATGGGTTCTTAGGAGCTTCCCATTCCTTAATGGCCTTAATCTTAGTTGGGTCAACATGAACACCTCGACTATCTATCACGTGACCTAAGAATTGCACAGACGGAATCCAAAATTCACACTTAGAGAATTTGGCATACAGCTTCTCCCCTCTCAGCAATCCTAAAATGAGCCTCAAATGCTCTTCGTGCTCCTCACTATTCTTAGAGTATATCAAGATGTCGTCTATGAATACTATCACAAACTTATCCAGGTATGGCTTACACACTCGGTTCATGAGATCCATGAAAACCACTGGCGCGTTGGTCAAACCAAACGACATCACTTGGAATTCATAGTGTCCATAACGAGTCCTAAACGCAGTCTTAGGGATATCCTCCTCTCGAACTCTAAGCTGGTGATAACCAGATCATAAATCGATCTTAGAAAAGACACTAGCTCCTTGGAGTTGGTCGAATAGATCATCTATTCTAGGTAACGGATATCGGTTCTTCACTGTTAACTTATTCAATTCCCTATAATCAATACACATCCGAAACGATTCATCCTTCTTCTTCACAAACAACACTGGTGCTCCCCATGGTGACGAACTTGGTCGAATGAATCCCTTCTCTGACAATTCTGCCAACTGTTTAGACAATTCCTCCAATTCTCTTGGAGCAAGTCGATAAGGTGCCCGGGCTACAGGTGCCGCACCGGGTATCAACTCTATTTTGGAATTCCACTTGTCGGACAGGTGGAATCCCTGGCAGATCGTCGGGAAACACATCCGGAAATTCTCTAACAACGGGTACATCGTTAAGGTGTCTTTCACTCTTCTCCTTACTTTTCTTTTCAGAAATTCGAGCCAAGAAAAGACAACCTCCTCTATCGATGTACTTCTGGGCCTTAATACAAGAGATGATGCTCAACCGGGAAGGGCTTCCACAGTCGCTCCGATCTCCTTGTATGCTCAGAACTTTTCCGCCATACGGTAAACGCACAATCTTCTCATCACAAATGATGTGTGCACCGTTCTTCGACAACCAATCCATTCCGATAATAAAGTCAAAACTTCCTAAAGTAACCGGCAATAAGTCTATACTAAACGGGCGGTCTAGGAAACTTAAGGTACAACCTTGAACTACGGTGTCTATCTTCTCTCTATTCCCATTCGCTAATTCCACATCGTAACTAAACCCTAGAGGTGTTTGGGAGATTCCTAGTAATGGCATAAATTTGGTGGATACGAAACTCATATCCGCACCGGTATCAAACAGTATGGAAGCATAGCGATTATTGAGAAGGAATGTACCTGTAACTACGTTAGGGTCCTCACCAGCTTCCTTCCCAATAGCATAAACACGCGCTACTCCCATGTCTCTATGCTGATTCCTAGCACCATTGTTTCCCCGGTTTTCCACAACCTCACGCTTCACAGGGTCTAAGCCATTACCTCCTACACCTCGATTAGCAAATCCTCCTACATTTCCAGGATTTCCCCTCATCCACGGCTCTCGGCACTCATTCTTAAAGTGTCCCTTCTTTCCACATCCAAAACAGGTGACAGTAGCCTTCCAGTCCGCTCCTTGTGCAGTTTGAGCTGCAGCAAGTGGACGAGACCTACAGTCTTTGGCTATGTGTCCTACCTTATAGCACTTCCTACACACAATCAGGCACGGTCCATGGTGGTGTTGGTTACAACGACCACACACAGGCTTACTACCTTCATAACCCTTCTTATCTCCATTTCCTATGGCGAACACCCTGGCTGTCTCTTGCCGTTTGTTGCCATTCCCTTTTGCAACTTCGTTCCTCTTCCTCTTATCACTCATATCATTCTTACTCTTGTCTCCTAATTCTAGCACACAAGAGTCCATCAAACTCTGAGCCACAACAATTGCCTCTTGCAAATTAGCTGGCTTGGCAGCGATGACATCATTTTGAGTAGCTAAAGGCAATCCATCAGTATACCTCTCAATCTTAAGTTCTTCAATGTGAACTATTTCAGGGCAAAGCAACGATAACTCTTGGAAACGACGAGTATAAGTCGCCATGTCAGTACCCTTAACCTTATGGTTCCAGAACTCACTCTCTAACTTCTTAACTTCATTCCTAGGACAGTAAGTCTTAATCAGGAGAGCCTTAAACTGAGTCCAAGTCATACTATAAGCTACATTAATTCCTACTGATCTGTGGTAGTTATTCCACCAGGTCAACGCCTCGTCCTTCAAGGTGAATGTTGCATACTTAACCTTACAATCCTCATCACAATTACTCACAGCAAACACAGATTCAGTTTTCTCCAACCACCTAGTCAGGTAAACTACTCCCTCAGTTCTTCCGAACTCAATGGGACCACAGAATCGGAACTCTTTGTAGGTACAACCTCGAGTTCGATTCAGCATTGGGGTTCCACTAGAAGTGTTAGAGAGATTAGCCTCAGCTAGCACTTCAGCGACACGCTGCGACACTAGTTGGTCAATGTGGGTTGGGTTCACAGGTGGAGGGTTTTGTGGAACAGGACCATTCTCAGTACGGTCATTCACATTCGGGTTTTCTACAGCTGGGTTATCAGTGTTAGGGTTCTCAACATGTGGTGTGGTCGGGGTCAGACGACGACCTCGACGACCAGAGGCAACAACAGCAGCAGGAGCTGCTCGGTTGTTCCTAAGCGAATTTCGTCTTGTTGCCACCATTCTATAGGCAAGAAGAACAGTTTCATAAGTTCACAATTCACGCACTAAAAATAGGGTTGGGTTCCAAGGGTCACCCAATAACGCTTGAATACATAATCAAGGCCAACAGGGATAACGCTATACCAAAGCGAAACAATCTGATACCGCATCGTAACTAAAGGATGCATGTTCCAATAACCATAACTCATAGGTTTCAACAGTGGAAATACATGGAAGGATTCGAAGAAATCAAAAACGATCCTAATAACGATACTAGTAAACAACTAGGATAATCCTACATCTCGAACCAAGTACTACTTAGTTTCAAGATGGTACAAAACCATAAATCTAATACTATCTAGCCACGTCTACGAATACCACTCACTGACCTCCTAACATCGTCAACCTCTCTCCACAATGAGGCTAACTCAACACGTCGAGCGTCGCGATCACTCTTAAGCTCTGCGACCTCTCTCTCCAACTCACCAATCCTACGCCAAATCGCTCTATCAGCATCACGAGCTGTCACGAACCCTCTAAGCAGGTCCCCAACCTGCTCCTGGAGCTCCGACATACCCTCACGCAAAACCCTAGTCCTCCTGACTACAGTACCCATATCAACTCTCAGATCCTCAATACTAGCCCTAGATACTCCAACCAAATGCTCCGTCAACTGACTAAGTCTAGTACCCTGAGAGGTAATCCTCTCCCACATCAGACCCGTCTCACCATACTCCTCGGGCTCAGAAACAATCTCTGAGGGTATCTCAGATCCTAACGGGCTACCTATATGTCACACCCCCAAATTACCTATTTTGCAGCGGAATGGAATTCCTAGGGGTTGACTGTCATAGCATCACAATCTCAGTTATATTGAACGACCTAAAGTGTCGTTTGGAAAATACATCATTTGATTTAATAAAATAATAAGAGTTTACAAAGTGTAGGTCCCAAATGAAAATCAACTTGTGCGGAAAATAAGTTTGTTACAAGCCAAATGATGTTTTTAAAGTGCTAAATCCCATGTGTGACGCGTCGTCACCACGACTCTATGATAAGTCTACATGCATGCCATGAAGTGTATGCCTTAGATACCTGAGATAAAACATGCTAAAAGTGTAAACACAAAGGTTGAGTGAGTTCATAGAGTTTGTGTTGAAATGTAAAGCCTTTAAAAAATCGTTTATGCAGCAAAGGCATTGTAAATCCACTCAGTTCCAAGTTCCGCCCATACAAAACTTGCAACATGTGTGTTTACATCCCACTGCCAAAATGTGTATAGTTTATGTTCAAGCACATGATGTCAAATGAATTCACAATAGTACCTAACTCGACGTAGAACCATAGCACATAATCAATAGTACATGACTCAAAGTATCAGTAGTCAACTGATATAGCACAATATTCGACGTAGAACTATAGCACATAATCAATAGTACATGACTCAATGTATCAGTAGTCAACTGATATAGCACAATATTCGACGTAGAACTATAGCACATAAACAAGAACAATTGATATAGTGCAACATTCGGTTTTGAAACTATGGTGATCATGATAGAAGTTATCCTTAAAAATTTAAAGTACTTGTGAAAAATAGTTAAGCATGTATCTCCCCCAAAATAGTTCAAAACATATAAAAGTAGGGGCAACAAAACTCACTTGGAAAATGATGCGATGGCAAAAGTGAGTACACTGAAATGTAGCGCAAATCTCTAACCGTGACCTATTATGAATGATATGATCTATATAAAATGAACGCGCCTTAAATTATATGGCGTATTGGTTGAACCGTTTAGCTTGTTAAGTGACCATGACTTGCGTTTATCTATCAAATATAGTATGGGTCACGTCTTGGTTTAGCATATTGGGAAATAAAGATGGTTTTGCATGATGGAGGATGAAATTGATGGAAATGAAATATAAGATGTTTGAAATTTTTATGTTGGTTTGATGTATTGAAAACTTATATATACGTTAATATTTATGTTATGTTACCACGCATGCGGCATATCTTACACGTAAAATCCACATGGCATGCAAAGTGTATACGTAGTTGATAATACAAGAACGTGTAATATCTTGTGCTTGACATGTTTTAATACAAGATATATATTCAGTTTGTATGTAGTACACGTACATATATCTTGGGATGACACGTTTGGCAGGAAAGAGCAAAAAGAAGAATATGATTTTGTATTCCTATGATAAGATATTTGTTAGTTTATCATTTAGAGAGTATAGTTTGGTCCCGGTAATTACTAATGTTAAGCCCTTAAGTCACGAAACTTAAAACCGGGCAACATAAAAATATAATACTTATAAAAATATTAAAACTTATCAATATACTCTATATTAGTATATTAGATGCGTGATATGTTTAACGGCGTGCTTATACGTTGTTAAAATATACTAACGTTGGTTCAGATAGGCGTAATACATAAAAAGTATAAAAGTTACGTAAAAATAATAAAATAGCAATAGTTCATATAAAATATGACTATTAGACAAATAAAATGCCTAGAATAGGTAGACTCATCTTAGTCTATATGAAATGTCCTCGATGATATGTTCCTGAATTCACAGCTAAACCAATAAGGTTACGCGTATTTGACACTCGTAAACCTAGTTTACGAAAAATGATGAATAGTGAATCATGAATAGTGATTTCCCGAGATGAATAGTAAATTTGAGAAATGACCTAAAAGTACGAGTTGTCACATTCACCCATCCAAAAAGGAATTCAGTCCCTGAATTCAGTTCGTGTTGGTCTATCAAATTTTTGAGTTTGTGATGAATAACGGGGAGAGAAGACATGGAGAAGTGTCGTTACGGTTGGTATGTGCTAAAACACATACCTTTTCATTATCAAAATAGACCCAAATTAACCAAGAAAGAGCCGTTTATTGCTAATATTTGTGGTTTTCTTGAGTTTATGCATGTGCAGGTACGGATATGACGAAACAGACAAAAAGAAGCCAAAACCGAAGAAAACCGGGCACGAGAGAAAGAAGAGTGCAGAAGCCGATGCTGGGGATGCTATTTCATGGACTTAAATGCTCAAAAGATCAAATTACGGAGTTCGGGACATGATTTGGGCATTTTTCACAATTTACCCTTCACTTTACCATTTTACACAAATAACACCTCAACTTTCCATGATTTACCATTTCCATCCCTCACAAATCCAAAATTTACACAATACACCCTTTATATCCCATTTATTATAATTTCCCATTACACCCTTACCATTTCACAATTACACCTTTGGTCCTTGGTTTTTACATAATATTACATGGATGGTCCTTATTTGTTAAATATTTCACTTGTTATCCATATTCCAATTAAAACCCAAGTCCAAGTAATCCAAAAGCCCAAAATACAAATAAACCTTACCCGGTCCAATCTATAACCCAATATCTCACCCGTTTCAAAATCACCCAACCCGGTTTTGTTACTTAGACCCGGTCAACCCACCCTTAGCCCCGGTCAAACACAATTGAAGAATAATAAACAAAACAAACGCGCCCAAACAGAGCAAACCACCATTTTTCACTGCTCCTTACCCTCAACCCCAATTACCCTGATCATTACATGATTTACCCGTACTTAATGAGCATCTAGAAGCCTCTGCCACGCCTGACACATGGGTGTGTCACAGGATTGCCACAATGGACAAAAGGGAGCATTTGATTGGCCAAGACACCTCATTATTTTGATCTAACGGATGAGAATTGAAGAGATGACAAGATGGGTAATCAAAGGCTCAGATTAGAAGAACCAGAAGCTTCCCAAAGGCATCCTAGGCTCCTCATTAGCTTATATATAGCTCCACATTCACAAGTCACAACTTGTCCAATTTCTCACAGCTTTTAGAGATTTTGTTACCATTTGTTTTTGTTAATTACTGTTTTATTAGATAAATCATTTTAAATTCAGTTTGTAATCTTGTTTTCAAGCTTTGTAAAACTCCTTTATTAATAAAATTGCATTTTCAATTTCAATTCCTAGTTAATCTGTTTTCAAAATCATTACTGTTTAATCTGCTCTTTTAGTTTACCTTTAAGCTCACATAAGCTCAGTGAAGCTTATGTGAGTTTGTCATTGATTCTATTAGCTCTAATTCTCAGTTTTAGAAAATGGTCAACAAAAGTCAATGTGCAGTTTCATTGTTAATGTAGTTCTGGATTGCTGAGTTATACATGGATATGGGTTAAGTTTGGATCTGATATGGGTTGGAATAAGTTCTGATAGTGGTCATTGATTCTCAGTTAAGCAAGCCATAGTGGCTGGACGAATGTAAGTGTTGTTTATTTGATTTCATAACTGATTAGCATTTTGATTCTGTGTTTGTTAGAGTTAGAATTATTGCATCTCTTAGCTTTAAATTGGTCATTTAAGTTTGTTTGGATAGAAATCTTAGGATTAATCTGTGATATAGAGGTGTTTACTTGCATTTCAGCTTCTAAAGTGGTGTTTGGATCAGTTATGTAAACTGAGTTTGAGATCAAAATTGTTGTTAAGATGAATTGCAGTAGCTTCTGTTAGGTTATTTAGAGTCTCTTAGTTCATCATTTTGCCTCTTAGAGTAGAAATAGTCAAAATTACACTTAATCAGTTCTCATATCTTCATCAGTTTGAATCAGTAGGTCAGTTTTTGCTTATAGGTAGATTAAGTGATAATTTGGCTTACATTAGTGGTATTTTATAAATTCACATCAGTTTCAATCAAATTCAGTAGCTTACAATTTCATAAAAGTCAAATATTCAGTTCTGTCCTTAAAAGTCAAAGTGTACAAAACAGTTTTTAGCTTAACTTTGTTGAGCCTGCATAAGCTTCATAATAGCTTCTCTTGGGTTTAGATTTTGTTTATAGACTCTTTGATTGGTATTTTAAAGGTTCACAGTTCTGTTTTCTCATAAGCTCTCTTGATAAGCCACTAAATAAGCTCAATTTTGTGCTCATAATTATCCTGTTCACACACTCAGTGAATGCTGAGTGTGTGACAACTTTTTACATAGCTTCTATAGAGTTCATTTTAGCTTGCCATAAGCTGAATTTTGGTTTATAAGTAGTTAGATAGGTGTGCTTTAGGATCCAATTGCTGGATTGTTAATTGGACTTATTCCTTAGCAGTTAGATAAGCTAAAAGTAGGGGTCAGTTAGCTATTTTTCTTAAAGAGCAGTTAGCTTAAATCATTGGTAAACTGCTTAATAGAGGTTAGGAGTAGAGATAATTAGTTGCTTTAAGCTTATTTCAGCATAGTTTAGCTTCTGTAGCAATTTGATACTCTCTTGTAGCTTGTAGCTTATTTTAGATAGCTTATTAATAAGCAGTTTACACATCAGTTTCATTTTCATCCACATAAGCCCATGTTTTTATATTTTTCATAGCTTTAGAATAATATTTTAGAATTTTCCTGAGTTTTTCATAATTTTTGGTCATTGTTTACTATTTTTCTCAATTTAAAATAGATTTTAATCCTTTTTAAATAGCTTTTATTGCAAATAATTAAGAAAAAGTTCCAAAAAAATAATTTTTCAATTTTCCCAGTTTAAGAAAAATATAAAAAGCATAAAAAATATTTTTCCCTATTTTTCCCCTTTTATTTGGTATTTTTCACAATTTAAATTAGATTTAAATAGTTTTAAATTAGTAGAAAATAGAAAAAATAATCAGAAAAATAAAAAAATAGTTTTGAAAATTCTCTTAGGATATTTTAGATTTTATGAAAATAGTTTCATAATTTTCCCTTTGATTTTCATAATTTCTAGTATTTTAATTTAGTTTTAATGTTTAAAATTAGTTTTTAATTCTAATAAATTCAAGAAAATTCCTAAAAATTAGTTTTAATTCATATTTAGTTTTCAAATATCATTTTTAGAGTAAAAGTAATTTTAGGCATTTTTAGGATTTAGATTAGACGTACTTGCATTTTATTCGCGTTTCGTTTTAATCCCGTATTTGTGTTTTAGTATAGATTTGCATGTTTTGCCTTAATTCTTAGGTTTTCCCCATAGATTTTAGTCCCATTTACTTTCCTTATCCCGTAGTTTAGAATACATCATTTTACCCCCTTCTCTTATTCAAATCCCGATATTCGCGACGTGAGTTGGAAATTCCATTCAACCCTCGTTCGGAACGATCTCGGTGCTCAAACCTAACACGTTTGAGTTACCCAACATAATACTACACAAATCTCTTATTATTGGTTTTATTTTATCGAAATCAATTTTTGGCGCCGCTGCCGGGGAGGGCTTGTAGCGAGTTTTCGTATTCCGTCTCGAATCGCGTGCATTTGAAGATCCTTCCCCGAGTGAAGTTACCGTCGTTTTTGTATATATATATTTTTGAAAAACCCAAAAAAATCTAAAAATACCAAAACATTCTTCCTAGAGTGTTTACAAAACCATAAAAAGTAAAAAACCAACAAAAGAAACTGAAACATCAATTGTTACGTCGGCTCACCTTGAAGGTACAACCTATACACGGGGTATAAGGAAAGTCTTGACATTAAATTGCATACTGAAGAACGATCCACTCTTCGTTCCCGCTCCGCTGCGCGTACTTTTGAGAGCTACCGAGCACCGGTTGATGTGACGGTTACAAAAATATTGTGTTTTCTTAAATATAAAAACCCAAAAAGATTTTCCTTTTCAAAATTTGTTTTAAAAACTCAAAAATATTCTTCTTTACCCTCTGATTCGATAATTCTTTCCTCTTATCCCTCTTATATTTGATTCTTATGGACTCCTTCGACTATTTTCTGTCAGTGTTGTAATTCACGTTTGGGATATGATTATCAGTGTTATAATCATATGTGCCCCAATTCTTACAATAATCTTCAGAATTTTTCCGACTACCCTCCACAGCCTGAGATATCTTCGTTTGATCCAGATTATTGTTATGGCTGTGGAGATATGGTAGATTCGTCGAACAATTTTCGTTGTTTACGGTGTATGCCCGAGATACATTCTAATTATGAAGAACCCGTTCCGATTGTGAATAATGATTCCATAATTGAAGAACCCACCGAGGGTGTCGAGGACGATTTTTCCTGGATTCACGACATGTTTGAGAAACAAACAATCGAATTTAAGAATATGCTTCAAACTTTCTTCAATCAATGGCAAGCTCAACAAAGTATTAATGCAGAGCCCGTTCAAGTTGTGGAAGACGATCACACCATTTCGGAGCAACCCGAAGAACCCACCGAGGGTCACGGAGACGATTTCTTTGAACGTCGTGCTTTTCTGAACAACATTGAAAAACTTGAAGCCTTGTCAAAAATTTTGAAATATAATCTTGATGAACCCTCGATTCCTACTCCCTCTCCGGTGAGGGAGATGGAACATATTTCTGAACCTGAGGTGATTCCCGTTTGTACTCTCGACTCTAATCCGAAGAATTCTAGAATCGATCCTTCTCTTTCATGATTCGCTATTACGAGTTTGTCGAGTTACAACAAAACGGAACGAAATTATGAGCTTAAAACAATTTCTAAACAGAAAGAACCGGATACCACAACGGAAGTGGTGGAACTTGCTAGCTCTCAGAGCACACCATTTGTCCCATCTCCGGAATCTTTGACATATACTCCCTCTCTTATTTCTGAGCCTTTCATTTCCGATCCTTCCCTTTCCCTCACGCCGGTTGAGAGAAGTGACGTTCTTTTGGAAGAGGTCGATGATTCTATTTCTTCAGAAATTGTTGAACCCGTTGACTCTCTCATAATGAGGGATGAGCATCTGAGTATTATTTCGGAAACGGAAGAGACTAGTGTTGAGATCCTTATCCCAAGCCCAAGAGAGTCTGGGGTTGTTGATATTTGTGATGAGCCTTCTCTTGATATTTCAAACGATCATGTTGAGATGTTCTCCGATGCCGATGATGATTCTTATGGAGACATCGATTTTGTCGACGATTTACCTTCTGAGCCCATTGATATAGAAGAAGTAAATAATCTTGAGCCAGAAGATGAAGAGATTGAGCTTAATGATATAGAGATCGAGGATGAAGCATTACGCGAAACATTGTCGAATGTTTATCTTCTCATTTCCAAGATTGAAGCCCTTAACGATAATTCAAGTTCGCATCCTATCTCCGTTAAAGATAGTGATTTCTCTCCCGAGCTTGAGACTCTCCGATTTGATGAAGAGATTAGTGGCAATCCCACTATTGCTGATGTTTATCCTCCGATTCTTGAGCAATTCTACTTTGATGTTGATATGAACAAGGTTTTGAAAGAGATTTCCGATACTCCGACAAATGACCCGATCATTGAGGATGCTATTGATGACACAATACCACCGGGTATTGAGGATGCCGTACATGATCCCGAGGGGGATATAGTTGTTCTTGATGGTTTTCTTGACTCTCCTCTTTCTAATGAGTCCACCATCCTTTATCCCGTTGAGCCGACATGTGAAGACAAAATTTTTAAACCCGGGATATTCGACATAGATGAGCTTTATGCTAAAACCGTTTTTCGAGATAAGAATCCTCTCTTGGATGCCTTCATTGTTAAGATTTCACTCCCTTACCATGAGCTCCCATCTTTCTTGGAGTGTTGTGATCCGTCATTCCTTCGTCCACCCGCAAAACCACCGGATGATGGATCATTCTTTCATGATATCCCATTTGTGCTTAAGCCCGACATTTTCTTCCCCACCCAACCCGCCCAGTCTCATTCCTTCGGGAATGAGGACACCGTTTTTGACCCTGGTATCTCTACCATTTTCTTCCCCAAGGACAAATGAATTCGGGGACGAGTCAGGCTAGTGACTCGGTGATCAAAAACAGTAGCGCTTCGTGGGAGGCACCCCATGCTTATCTCTATTTTCTTTCTATTTTCTAATAAGTGACGTGAAGGGGTTAGCCTCTTCGATTTCTCGTGTTTGGTTGTTTGTGATGTTGTGTGTAGGATGTTCCCGATATGAAGACTCTCGTGCTCGAAGTTTGCTTTTTCTCCACTCGAGTTTCATGATCGATGCTGATGGAAATCCGATATCCTAATCTTATCGACTAACGTTTATCTTCTAGCATACTTAATAAACGGATTTTAGATTTTCGTGATACCCTTGCTTTACACATTGAGGACAATGTTTCGTTCTAGTCTGGGGTAGGGTAATCTTCGATTTGATTTGACCGCACTTGCTTATTTTTGTCGTGTACTCTCGCAACCCCGTTTTTCCTTATAAAATGAAAAATGGTGCAAAAATTTAAAAATTTTGTAAGCTTTTGTTAAGTCTTTTTGATTGAAAAGTTTTGCTAGTCTCTTAGACAAGAAGCTATAAAATGCGAATTCTAGCTCACAAGGCCAAGATTTTGCAAGTTTCCCTGAGTGACTTTAAATATGCATAACTTTATTTCATTAGACGAAGCATTTGCTAAGTTAATATATGTTTTGACACCTTGTTGACTTTCCGCTGGTGAGAGTAGAAATAGAATTCTGACTTGACCTGGCGTGTTGAGCCCTAGCTTGTTCCCTTAACCATAGGTAATCTAAAAATTATCGGCTAAGCATCCGCGGATCTCATTATTTGGGATTTTAAATTTGCGGAGATCGAGAAATGATAGAGTTACTTATGAGTTTAGATGCTAAGCGTGGAGTAGTTGGTTCTCTTTAGAGCCCATCGAAGGTACTTATGGCTTTTTGTTCCCACAAAATTGTTTCACCCCATATCTGTCTAATAAATAATTAGAGATGTCGAGTTTTTGGCGATAGTTAGTTCTTTATCTTCTTAAAAGAATCTTTGTTTTAAAAATTGGGTACACATCAAGGATCCGTAATGAATAAGAAATCAGTGATAAGTGAAAAAGTAATAAGTAAAGTTGTGAGCTGCGGTGTCGAGATCGGACCCTTGGATCTTTAGCCGGGATTGAGTGAGGTCTTAGCCTAGCTAGCCGGGATCCTCATTTCATGAAGCCTATAGTCTTGAAATTACCCCGTGAAGCTCCGTAGTTCATAGCTCATACAAGTAATAGTTCTCAAGTAAAAAAAAAAATGATGAAAATGATGAAAAAGTCAAAAGTATAAGTGAATAAAAATTCCTTGATGTGGACCTCATTTTTACGAAAATGGTTCTCGAGAGAAGATGGATAACTAATTATCGACTTAGCTTTATATCTTTATCGGAATAAAAGTTATCGAAACGAGAAATTTGAAGAAATTCATTTCTCACAAAAATAAAATAATCTAGAGGAAAATAGGAAAATGGGAACAAAAGGTATTTACACAAGTAACTTCCATGGGTAGTGTTAGCATCTAGAGTCATATTTAACAATGATTTCGGTTTTACGCTTAGTTTGGGACTTGTGAAAAATCAGGGACGATGTATTCTATCCGTATGGTCACTACATGCTGTGTTGTGTTTCCTACTCTGTGATCCTTACGTGTTGATTGAAAAATGTTGGAGTTATTGATCGACATGAAAGTTCAACAAACCGTCATTCATAATCGGAATGTGCTTAATCGTAATATCTATACATATGAATTAAAAGGTAAACGGGGCGTTTTTAGAATTAAGGCTTTCTTAATCTCTTTTGAGGAATCTTTGCTACTTCTTCATAGGTTTAGTAGAAAGAGATTGAAATCCTTGGTTTTAGAAGCGTGAGTTGATTGCATTGCGTGAGGACACGACAATGGTCTCGTCTGGGGTATTTTGGTATGTGCTAAAACACATACCTTTTCATTATCAAAATAGACCCAAATTAACCAAGAAAGAGCCGTTTATTGCTAATATTTGTGGTTTTCTTGAGTTTATGCATGTGCAGGTACGGATATGACGAAACAGACAAAAAGAAGCCAACACCGAAGAAAACCGGGCACGAGAGAAAGAAGAGTGCAGAAGCCGATGCTGGGGATGCTATTTCATGGACTTAAATGCTCAAAAGATCAAATTACGGAGTTCGGGACATGATTTGGGCGTTTTTCACAATTTACCCTTCACTTTACCATTTTACACAAATAACACCTCAACTTTCCATGATTTACCATTTCCATCCCTCACAAATCCAAAATTTACACAATACACCCTTTATATCCCATTTATTATAATTTCCCATTACACCCTTACCATTTCACAATTACACCTTTGGTCCTTGGTTTTTACATAATATTACATGGATGGTCCTTATTTGTTAAATATTTCACTTGTTATCCATATTCCAATTAAAACCCAAGTCCAAGTAATCCAAAAGCCCAAAATACAAATAAACCTTACCCGGTCCAATCTATAACCCAATATCTCACCCGTTTCAAAATCACCCAACCCGGTTTTGTTACTTAGACCCGGTCAACCCACCCTTAGCCCCGGTCAAACACAATTGAAGAATAATAAACAAAACAAACGCGCCCAAACAGAGCAAACCACCATTTTTCACTGCTCCTTACCCTCAACCCCAATTACCCTGATCATTACATGATTTACCCGTACTTAATGAGCATCTAGAAGCCTCTGCCACGTCTGACACATGGGTGTGTCACAGGATTGCCACAATGGACAAAAGGGAGCATTTGATTGGCCAAGACACCTCATTATTTTGATCTAACGGATGAGAATTGAAGAGATGACAAGATGGGTAATCAAAGGCTCAGATTAGAAGAACCAGAAGCTTCCCAAAGGCATCCCAGGCTCCTCATTAGCTTATATATAGCTCCACATTCACAAGTCACAACTTGTCCAATTTCTCACAGCTTTTAGAGATTTTGTTACCATTTGTTTTTGTTAATTACTGTTTTATTAGATAAATCATTTTAAATTCAGTTTGTAATCTTGTTTTCAAGCTTTGTAAAACTCCTTTATTAATAAAATTGCATTTTCAATTTCAATTCCTAGTTAATCTGTTTTCAAAATCATTACTGTTTAATCTGCTCTTTTAGTTTACCTTTAAGCTCACATAAGCTCAGTGAAGCTTATGTGAGTTTGTCATTGATTCTATTAGCTCTAATTCTCAGTTTTAGAAAATGGTCAACAAAAGTCAATGTGCAGTTTCATTGTTAATGCAGTTCTGGATTGCTGAGTTATACATGGATATGGGTTAAGTTTGGATCTGATATGGGTTGGAATAAGTTCTGATAGTGGTCATTGATTCTCAGTTAAGCAAGCCATAGTGGCTGGACGAATGTAAGTGTTGTTTATTTGATTTCATAACTGATTAGAATTTTGATTCTGTGTTTGTTAGAGTTAGAATTATTGCATCTCTTAGCTTTAAATTGGTCATTTAAGTTTGTTTGGATAGAAATCTTAGGATTAATCTGTGATATAGAGGTGTTTACTTGCATTTCAGCTTCTAAAGTGGTGTTTGGATCAGTTATGTAAACTGAGTTTGAGATCAAAATTGTTGTTAAGATGAATTGCAGTAGCTTCTGTTAGGTTATTTAGAGTCTCTTAGTTCATCATTTTGCATCTTAGAGTAGAAATAGTCAAAATTACACTTAATCAGTTCTCATATCTTCATCAGTTTGAATCAGTAGGTCAGTTTTTGCTTATAGGTAGATTAAGTGATAATTTGGCTTACATTAGTGGTATTTTATAAATTCACATCAGTTTCAATCAAATTCAGTAGCTTACAATTTCATAAAAGTCAAATATTCAGTTCTGTCCTTAAAAGTCAAAGTGTACAAAACAGTTTTTAGCTTAACTTTGTTGAGCCTGCATAAGCTTCATAATAGCTTCTCTTGGGTTTAGATTTTGTTTATAGACTCTTTGATTGGTATTTTAAAGGTTCACAGTTCTGTTTTCTCATAAGCTCTCTTGATAAGCCACTAAATAAGCTCAATTTTGTGCTCATAATTACCCTGTTCACACACTCAGTGAATGCTGAGTGTGTGACAGCTTTTTACATAGCTTCTATAGAGTTCATTTTAGTTTGCCATAAGCTGAATTTTGGTTTATAAGTAGTTAGATAGGTGTGCTTTAGGATCCAATTGCTGGATTGTTAATTGGACTTATTCCTTAGCAGTTAGATAAGCTAAAAGTAGGGGTCAGTTAGCTATTTTTCTTAAAGAGCAGTTAGCTTAAATCATTGGTAAACTGCTTAATAGAGGTTAGGAGTAGAGATAATTAGTTGATTTAAGCTTATTTCAGCATAGTTTAGCTTCTGTAGCAATTTGATACTCTCTTGTAGCTTGTAGCTTATTTTAGATAGCTTATTAATAAGCAGTTTACACATCAGTTTCATTTTCATCCACATAAGCCCATGTTTTTATATTTTTCATAGCTTTAGAATAATATTTTAGAATTTTCCTGAGTTTTTCATAATTTTTGGTCATTGTTTACTATTTTTCTCAATTTAAAATAGATTTTAATCCTTTTTAAATAGCTTTTATTGCAAATAATTAGGAAAAAGTTCCAAAAAAATAATTTTTCAATTTTCCCAGTTTAAGAAAAATATAAAAAGCATAAAAAATATTTTTCCCTATTTTTCCCCTTTTATTTGGTATTTTTCACAATTTAAATTAGATTTAAATAGTTTTAAATTAGTAGAAAATAGAAAAAATAATCAGAAAAATAAAAAAATAGTTTTGAAAATTCTCTTAGGATATTTTAGATTTTATGAAAATAGTTTCATAATTTTCCCTTTGATTTTCATAATTTCTAGTATTTTAATTTAGTTTTAATGTTTAAAATTAGTTTTTAATTCTAATAAATTCAAGAAAATTCCTAAAAATTAGTTTTAATTCATATTTAGTTTTCAAATATCATTTTTAGAGTAAAAGTAATTTTAGGCATTTTTAGGATTTAGATTAGACGTACTTGCATTTTATTCGCGTTTCGTTTTAATCCCGTATTTGTGTTTTAGTATAGATTTGCATGTTTTGCCTTAATTCTTAGGTTTTCCCCATAGATTTTAGTCCCATTTACTTTCCTTATCCCGTAGTTTAGAATACATCATTTTACCCCCTTCTCTTATTCAAATCCCGATATTCGCGACGTGAGTTGGAAATTCCATTCAACCCTCGTTCGGAACGATCTCGGTGCTCAAACCTAACACGTTTGAGTTACCCAACATAATACTACACAAATCTCTTATTATTGGTTTTATTTTATCGAAATCAACGGTTATCGATGATCGAGAGTGTACAAGACTTCATAATAGAGAAAATATTGGATGAATATCTCCGATGAGCATCACTTTGACTTTTTTTTGGAATATGTGAAAATATTGCTTGCACTAAGATTTATAAATAACTGCTCCCAACATAACATGATCCCTCCAGAATTAGACATAGTTAGCTAGGCTATGTATAATTAAGGAACGATAATGTGACGTTCAGTTTAGTTGTTATAACTCTCAATGCTTACATAGATTTAAATCATGTCGTTAAAATAGTAGTTAAAGTAAAAGGAAGTAAAATTCTCGTAAATGATAACAAATCGGAAAGAAAATAAAGTACGATAGATGAGAATATTTTACAACGGTGATTTATCAAACAGTAATACATCTTAAGTTATAAAGATCCGGATACGATGGAAGACATAAACTTTGTACGACATAGTACATAAGGAAAATAGGACTGTTAGTTTTCGAACTTCTTCAGTCTTCCGCATTGTTGAAATCATGTTGAGCTTCTCCTCCTTCTAACATGTATGCTTTCCCAAGAGCACCTTCAACTTGTTGACCTTGGTTTTGGGGACATTGGTTCTGATAGTGTCCTTGCTCCCCACATCCGTAACATGTAACTATGGCCTTGCCCTTGCAGTCCTTAGCAAGGTGTCCCACTTTGTGACAACTAAAGCATATACCACATGGACCATTATGATGTAGCGTGCATTGGTGGCATCGTGGTAAGTTTCCAGTATAAGCTCTTCCTTTTGTTGGTGCAGCAACATAGACCCTGGCGACTTCTTGTCTTCTATTCTGTTGTTGGTGATGGTTAGTGTTACGGTTTTGGTTGTCGTTGTTATAACCAGCCTGGTCATTTTCCCATTTCCTTTTGTTGTTGCTAGTTTGGTTGTTGTTGTTGTTGTTTTTGTTGTTATTGTTTTCCCCCTTCACAACTTGGGCCATGAGTTTTTTTGATACCCTGATAGATCCTTCAATTGTTTGCGGATAAAAAGAAATCACATCACCTTGAATAATCTGGGGAAGTCCTCCTATGAAAGCTTCCAGTAGTTTTTCATTGTCCGAAACCACAGATGGACATAATGCAGCCAATTCTTGAAACCTTCGAATGTAGGTCTCGATGTCGTACCCAACAGTCACTAGCTCATAAAATTCCGTTTCCAACTTCTTCACCTCAGTTCGCGGACAATACTTCTTTGTCAACAACCCTTTAAATTGCTCCCAGGTGAGCTTGTAAGCATTTTCCATTCCCATAGGCTGTGCATACGAGTTCCACCACGACATTGCCCCATCTAAAAGTGTACTTGTAGCGAACTTAACCTTGCAATCATCAGGGCAATTGCATAAAAGAAACACAGACTCCATTTTCTCAAACCATCGAACCATAGCAGTGGCCCCTTCGGTGCCCTTGAATTTAGTGGGATCTCCGCTTTTAAAATCCTTATATGAACAACTTCGAACACCAGACCCTCCTGCAATTCCTACAGCAGCAGCAAGTCTGGCAGCTTCAGCAGTTGCCGCAGCCTCGGCAGCAGTTGCAAGTCTTGCGGCCTCAGCAGTAGCTGCAGCTTCAGCAGCATTAGCAAGTCGCCGAAGCCTCAGCAGCAGCCGCCACTGTTGCTCTTTCAGTCCTTAATGCCTGTTTTCAAAATCATTACTGTTTAATCTGCTCTTTTAGTTTACCTTTAAGCTCACATAAGCTCAGTGAAGCTTATGTGAGTTTGTCATTGATTCTATTAGCTCTAATTCTCAGTTTTAGAAAATGGTCAACAAAAGTCAATGTGCAGTTTCATTGTTAATGCAGTTCTGGATTGCTGAGTTATACATGGATATGGGTTAAGTTTGGATCTGATATGGGTTGGAATAAGTTCTGATAGTGGTCATTGATTCTCAGTTAAGCAAGCCATAGTGGCTGGACGAATGTAAGTGCTGTTTATTTGATTTCATAACTGATTAGAATTTTGATTCTGTGTTTGTTAGAGTTAGAATTATTGCATCTCTTAGCTTTAAATTGGTCATTTAAGTTTGTTTGGATAGAAATCTTAGGATTAATCTGTGATATAGAGGTGTTTACTTGCATTTCAGCTTCTAAAGTGGTGTTTGGATCAGTTATGTAAACTGAGTTTGAGATCAAAATTGTTGTTAAGATGAATTGCAGTAGCTTCTGTTAGGTTATTTAGAGTCTCTTAGTTCATCATTTTGCATCTTAGAGTAGAAATAGTCAAAATTACACTTAATCAGTTCTCATATCTTCATCAGTTTGAATCAGTAGGTCAGTTTTTGCTTATAGGTAGATTAAGTGATAATTTGGCTTACATTAGTGGTATTTTATAAATTCACATCAGTTTCAATCAAATTCAGTAGCTTACAATTTCATAAAAGTCAAATATTCAGTTCTGTCCTTAAAAGTCAAAGTGTACAAAACAGTTTTTAGCTTAACTTTGTTGAGCCTGCATAAGCTTCATAATAGCTTCTCTTGGGTTTAGATTTTGTTTATAGACTCTTTGATTGGTATTTTAAAGGTTCACAGTTCTGTTTTCTCATAAGCTCTCTTGATAAGCCACTAAATAAGCTCAATTTTGTGCTCATAATTACCCTGTTCACACACTCAGTGAATGCTGAGTGTGTGACAGCTTTTTACATAGCTTCTATAGAGTTCATTTTAGTTTGCCATAAGCTGAATTTTGGTTTATAAGTAGTTAGATAGGTGTGCTTTAGGATCCAATTGCTGGATTGTTAATTGGACTTATTCCTTAGCAGTTAGATAAGCTAAAAGTAGGGGTCAGTTAGCTATTTTTCTTAAAGAGCAGTTAGCTTAAATCATTGGTAAACTGCTTAATAGAGGTTAGGAGTAGAGATAATTAGTTGATTTAAGCTTATTTCAGCATAGTTTAGCTTCTGTAGCAATTTGATACTCTCTTGTAGCTTGTAGCTTATTTTAGATAGCTTATTAATAAGCAGTTTACACATCAGTTTCATTTTCATCCACATAAGCCCATGTTTTTATATTTTTCATAGCTTTAGAATAATATTTTAGAATTTTCCTGAGTTTTTCATAATTTTTGGTCATTGTTTACTATTTTTCTCAATTTAAAATAGATTTTAATCCTTTTTAAATAGCTTTTATTGCAAATAATTAGGAAAAAGTTCCAAAAAAATAATTTTTCAATTTTCCCAGTTTAAGAAAAATATAAAAAGCATAAAAAATATTTTTCCCTATTTTTCCCCTTTTATTTGGTATTTTTCACAATTTAAATTAGATTTAAATAGTTTTAAATTAGTAGAAAATAGAAAAAATAATCAGAAAAATAAAAAAATAGTTTTGAAAATTCTCTTAGGATATTTTAGATTTTATGAAAATAGTTTCATAATTTTCCCTTTGATTTTCATAATTTCTAGTATTTTAATTTAGTTTTAATGTTTAAAATTAGTTTTTAATTCTAATAAATTCAAGAAAATTCCTAAAAATTAGTTTTAATTCATATTTAGTTTTCAAATATCATTTTTAGAGTAAAAGTAATTTTAGGCATTTTTAGGATTTAGATTAGACGTACTTGCATTTTATTCGCGTTTCGTTTTAATCCCGTATTTGTGTTTTAGTATAGATTTGCATGTTTTGCCTTAATTCTTAGGTTTTCCCCATAGATTTTAGTCCCATTTACTTTCCTTATCCCGTAGTTTAGAATACATCATTTTACCCCCTTCTCTTATTCAAATCCCGATATTCGCGACGTGAGTTGGAAATTCCATTCAACCCTCGTTCGGAACGATCTCGGTGCTCAAACCTAACACGTTTGAGTTACCCAACATAATACTACACAAATCTCTTATTATTGGTTTTATTTTATCGAAATCAACGGTTATCGATGATCGAGAGTGTACAAGACTTCATAATAGAGAAAATATTGGATGAATATCTCCGATGAGCATCACTTTGACTTTTTTTTGGAATATGTGAAAATATTGCTTGCACTAAGATTTATAAATAACTGCTCCCAACATAACATGATCCCTCCAGAATTAGACATAGTTAGCTAGGCTATGTATAATTAAGGAACGATAATGTGACGTTCAGTTTAGTTGTTATAACTCTCAATGCTTACATAGATTTAAATCATGTCGTTAAAATAGTAGTTAAAGTAAAAGGAAGTAAAATTCTCGTAAATGATAACAAATCGGAAAGAAAATAAAGTACGATAGATGAGAATATTTTACAACGGTGATTTATCAAACAGTAATACATCTTAAGTTATAAAGATCCGGATACGATGGAAGACATAAACTTTGTACGACATAGTACATAAGGAAAATAGGACTGTTAGTTTTCGAACTTCTTCAGTCTTCCGCATTGTTGAAATCATGTTGAGCTTCTCCTCCTTCTAACATGTATGCTTTCCCAAGAGCACCTTCAACTTGTTGACCTTGGTTTTGGGGACATTGGTTCTGATAGTGTCCTTGCTCCCCACATCCGTAACATGTAACTATGGCCTTGCCCTTGCAGTCCTTAGCAAGGTGTCCCACTTTGTGACAACTAAAGCATATACCACATGGACCATTATGATGTAGCGTGCATTGGTGGCATCGTGGTAAGTTTCCAGTATAAGCTCTTCCTTTTGTTGGTGCAGCAACATAGACCCTGGCGACTTCTTGTCTTCTATTCTGTTGTTGGTGATGGTTAGTGTTACGGTTTTGGTTGTCGTTGTTATAACCAGCCTGGTCATTTTCCCATTTCCTTTTGTTGTTGCTAGTTTGGTTGTTGTTGTTGTTGTTTTTGTTGTTATTGTTTTCCCCCTTCACAACTTGGGCCATGAGTTTTTTTGATACCCTGATAGATCCTTCAATTGTTTGCGGATAAAAAGAAATCACATCACCTTGAATAATCTGGGGAAGTCCTCCTATGAAAGCTTCCAGTAGTTTTTCATTGTCCGAAACCACAGATGGACATAATGCAGCCAATTCTTGAAACCTTCGAATGTAGGTCTCGATGTCGTACCCAACAGTCACTAGCTCATAAAATTCCGTTTCCAACTTCTTCACCTCAGTTCGCGGACAATACTTCTTTGTCAACAACCCTTTAAATTGCTCCCAGGTGAGCTTGTAAGCATTTTCCATTCCCATAGGCTGTGCATACGAGTTCCACCACGACATTGCCCCATCTAAAAGTGTACTTGTAGCGAACTTAACCTTGCAATCATCAGGGCAATTGCATAAAAGAAACACAGACTCCATTTTCTCAAACCATCGAACCATAGCAGTGGCCCCTTCGGTGCCCTTGAATTTAGTGGGATCTCCGCTTTTAAAATCCTTATATGAACAACTTCGAACACCAGACCCTCCTGCAATTCCTACAGCAGCAGCAAGTCTGGCAGCTTCAGCAGTTGCCGCAGCCTCGGCAGCAGTTGCAAGTCTTGCGGCCTCAGCAGTAGCTGCAGCTTCAGCAGCATTAGCAAGTCGCCGAAGCCTCAGCAGCAGCCGCCACTGTTGCTCTTTCAGTCCTTAATGCCTCGGCTATACTATCCCTCACATACTTTTGCATAGCCGCTTGTGTCAATTCGGGTGCAACTTTCTTTGGTGCCATAACTCTTCAAAATAAGAGGAAAGGTGAGACGTAGCAAAGTCCTATGTTAAGAATAAGCGCTCTAAAGAGATGCGATAGGAGGCGATAAATTTGAGGTTACTTTTCAAAATGAGTGACGGTTTAGTGACTTAGTGTGTGAATAGCGTGTAACTCGACATGTTAGTGATGAAACAAAGGAGTGAGACCTACTTCACCCTCCTTGAAGGTTTTGTCTCGACATTCGACGTTATCGATGATGAGTCAACTGATATTAAAATTTTGATAGGGAATGACAAGGCATTCTCCACGTTGTATTCTAACGAAAGGATAATGGAATGGGTATTTAAAGGCATCCATGTGACAATCGACTTGAAATGAAAGTAAATAACTCGAAAAATGTACGTATAAACCGCATGTAAAGTGAATATGCACTTATGATGAAATGATGAGATGCTATGATGATGTAGTTATAGTCTAGGGTCAATGATGCAACCTAGTTCTCTATAACCGAAGCTCTGATGCCAATCTGTCACACCCCCAAATTACCTGTTTTGCAGCGGAATGGAATTCCTGGGGGTTGACTGTCATAGCATCACAATCTCAGTTATATTGAACGACCTAAAGTGTCGTTTGGAAAATACATCATTTGATTTAATAAAATAATAAGAGTTTACAAAGTGTAGGTCCCAAATGAAAATCAACTTGTGCGGAAAATAAGTTTGTTACAAGCCAAATGATGTTTTTAAAGTGCATAAATCCCATGTGTGACGCGTCGTCACCACGAATCTATGATAAGTCCACATGTATGCCATGAAGTGTATGCCTTAGATACCTGAGATAAAACATGCTAAAAGTGTCAACACAAAGGTTGAGTGAGTTCATAGAGTTTGTGTTGAAATGTAAAGCCTTTAAAAAATCGTTTATGCAGTAAAGGCATTGTAAATCCACTCAGTTCCAAGTTCCGCCCATACAAAACTTGCAACCTGTGTTTACAACCCACTGCCAAAATGTGTATAGTTTATGTTCAAGCACATGATGTCAAATGAATTCACAATAGTACCTAACTCGACGTAGAACCATAGCACATAATCAATAGTACATGACTCAATGTATCAGTAGTCAACTGATATAGCACAATATTCGACGTAGAACTATAGCACATAATCAATAGTACATGACTCAATGTATCAGTAGTCAACTGATATAGCACAATATTCGACGTAGAACTATAGCACATAAACAAGAACAATTGATATAGTGCAACATTCGGTTTTGAAACGATGGTGATCATGATAGAAGTTATCCTTAAAAATCTAAAGTACTTGTGATAAATAGTTAAGCATGTATCTCCCCCAAAATAGTTCAAAACATATAAAAGTAGGGGCTACGAAACTCACTTGGAAAATGATGCGATGGCAAAAGTGAGTACACTGAAATGTAGCGCAAATCTCTAACCGTGACCTATTATAAATGATATGATCTATAATAAAATGAACGCGCCTTAAATTATATGGCGTATTGGTTGAACCGTTTAGCTTGTTAAGTGACCATGACTTGCGTTTATCTAGCAAATATAGTATGGGTCACGTCTTGGTTTAGCATATTGGGAAATAAAGATGGTTTTGCATGATGGAGGATGAAATTGATGGAAATGAAATATAAGATGTTTGAAATTTTTATGTTGGTTTGATGTATTGAAAACTTATATATACGTTAATATTTATGTTATGTTACCATGCATGCGGCATATCTTACACGTAAAATCCACATGGCATGCAAAGTGTATACGTAGTTGATAATACAAGAACGTGTAATATCTTGTGCTTGACATGTTTTAATACAAGATATATATTCAGTTTGTATGTAGTACACGTACATATATCTTGGGATGACACGTTTGGCAGGAAAGAGCAAAAAGAAGAATATGATTTTGTATTCCTATGATAAGATATTTGTTAGTTTATCATTTAGAGAGTATAGTTTGGTCCCAGTAATTACTAATGTTAAGCCCTTAAGTCACGAAACTTAAAACCGGGCAACATAAAAATATAATACTTATAAAAATATTAAAACTTATCAATATACTCTATATTAGTATATTAGATGCGTGATATGTTTAACGGCGTGCTTATACGTTGTTAAAATATACTAACGTTGGTTCAGATAGGCGTAATACATAAAAAGTATAAAAGTTACGTAAAAATAATAAAATAGCAATAGTTCATATAAAATATGACTATTAGACAAATAAAATGCCTAGAATAGGAAGACTCATCTTAGTCTATATGAAATGTCCTCGATGATATGTTCCTGAATTCACAGCTAAACCATTAAGGTTACGCGTATTTGACACTCGTAAACCTAGTTTACGAAAATGATGAATAGTGAATCATGAATAGTGATTTCCCGAGATGAATAGTAAATTTGAGAAATGACCTGAAAGTACGAGTTGTCACACTATATAAGGTGAGTAAGGTGGTGAGTCGATGTCTAAAGGCTGTCCAGGGGACTCAGGCTCATGCAAAGGAGAACCTGGTCCTTGAGAATGTGCAGGACTCTGCAATGGAGGAGTACCCCCTTCTGGGATATCCTCATCATCCTCCTCCTGAGGATCCTCATCCTCATCAACATACTGCTCCTCAATCTCATCCTCCTCCTCGACCTCATGCTCCTCCTCGCCCTCCTCCATAGGGGGAGAGTCCATGAATCTGAGTCTCTGTGCAGGTAAATCCTGAGGTGGTACACTAGGAGATCTAGGCCTCCTAAGACACGATGATACTGGTGGTGATGACAGAGGAGAGTGGGCTGCTAAACGGATAGGTGATGATGGTGGTCTCACGGACATGCGGGCAGTGCTATAAGCAAGCCTAGGAGTCTGTACTCGCGCTAAAACCTAATGTAAAGTGAGCTGCCTAAACGAACTAGGACGATCTGATGATGATGAACTAGTGTGACGGGCAATCTCATAAGGATCACCCTGCGCAACTGTCATGAGAGTCAATGCTGGCGAACTAGCTACAGCAAGGACCTCCTCAGATACATCAAAAGCTAGTGAAGGCATAGTCTGTGACAATGGCATAGGGTAGGTATAAGTGTTCGAAACAACCAGTTCTAACAAGCGCATCAACTTAACCCAAAACATATATCACATAATGAAAGATTTAAAAGTAGAGGTACCGAATTACTCAAAATATGCCTTTAAATAAAACACATAAGTTCCGTTCCATCACATAATCACATATCAAATCAATCGAGTTCAAAATCATAAGTTTCGTTCCATCACATAATCACATGTCAAATCAATCGAGTTAAAACTCAAAAATCATAATATACCGTTTACTCAAATCAAATTCCGTAATATCTCGATAATCGCATCTCATTTTCCAAAACCAATAATCATATCTCATTTCCAAAATCAATAATCGTATATCGTTTCCAAAATCAATAATCATATCTCCATATCATAACGTTTCCATAATCAGTTCACAATATCCCTTAACATATCATCTCATAATTCAATTCGCAGTTCATACCATAATCAAATAAGAAGCTTCGGCTTGGCAAGCGGGCGTGCGTCGGCCGAGGATCAATTTTTCTCAAAAGTGGTTATAGTTTAGGGTTTATAAAATACCTAATTCTCTATAACCTGGCTCTGATACCAATCTGTAACACCCCCAAATCTCGGTACAGCGGAAGACTTAATCAAGTTTTCGGGGCGTTACTTTTGGATTGGTATCGCACACAAGTATAGCCAAAAGATAGTCATTTAACATTTAAAACCAATCACAAATTTAAGTATTCAAAACATTTAATCCAAAATATAAATATTAGGCCAAAAACATGATTTATTAAGATAGGTCCCCATAGTTTATCAGAGTCGGAAAATGATCCTTGAACCACGCCTCCATGCCAAGCTTCCACTGATCAAGTAATCCAAACATCTCTCAATTACCTGAGAAATCATGCTAAAAGGTCAGCTTACGCTGGTGAGTTCATAGGTTTAAGTTCAACAAAATCATAGTGGACCTGTAAAAGTTGATTTGCTATGCAAGACCTAAGATAGATAAATACCGTTCACACATGATCCTACCCGGATCTCCAATCAAATCCCACATCCAGGGATTACTCGGGACCCTGCGACTCTAGTTCAGAACTGATGTGGCAAAATCTAGAATAATTGCCAACCTCGGACTAGGTCGATGTAGAAGTCTATTCTTAGCTAGGCACGGTTAAACCTAGACTAAGGCAACAACTATAGCACAACTATCTATACAGTCAAGCACATAAGCAAATCCAAATAGTTTTCACGGTCCAAAAACAGTAGCATGATTCTCACCCCAAAATATTTCAAAACGTAGTTAAAACGTAGATAAAAGTGCGGCCATGAAACTCACCTCAAGCAATCAACGCACAAATAAACACTAGCAGAAGATAACGGTATCACAGCACAACAACTATCGACTCGGCACAACCTATTAATGTAGACCAAACTTAATATATACATTCCTCAAAATCAACGTTATCTACCCCAATGTATTCCGTTTCGTTATTTCCAAAATGTCTCGTTTCACCATTTAATCATAGTGTTTGGTATTCCTCATGTGGGTGTATCGACTCAATATGATGCCATGAATGCACTCAAACAACCAATATGTTATGCTCCGCAACACAATATACAACTCCATTCAACACAATATGTGACTCGATGCGACACAATGAGACGTCTAAGCGATAAGCTCCATAGTCCAATAAGTTTCGGAATAAACAGTAGACATTATCGAATTCGTCAACTCGATAAACTCAATTATTCATTTGTATCGCTTATTATTCCATAAACCGGTCGCATCCTAACGAGTCATAAGGATAAGTCACCCATTAATAAGGTTATCCAACGTACCTAGCGGGTTCTTATTGGATTCGTCAACCTAATAAGTCCGCTACCCACGTGGATCAACACTATAATGTTAGGTTATCCGTAACCCATGCACACAACGTAAGCAATTAAATACTTAAACCGATATTAAATGTCCACTATTGACATTTATTGATAATAATGTACTCGAAACATTAATTACTTATTTATTGCAAAACATTTCCAATTTAGTCGTTAGTTTCCGCTTAAAAATAGTAAATAACAAGATAAGACTTGTTATCAACAATTTTGGTACAAAAGCCCATTTATTATTCCCATTTCATAGTTTATTAGCATTTTCATATATATATATATATATATATATCTATACTACATTATAAAGCATTTGGGACTTTCTATAAAAGGAAGTCTTAAAATTATAAGACAAAAAACATTACTATAAAAGGAAAATTAGAAAATTAATGTAAAATTTGAAAATTTAAGTCTCATTTAAACCATATAGTAACCCCCTCCAATAATGATACATTTTAATTAAATTGTTTAAAAAAAACTCACTAAACTTATAACCACCAATTTAATTCTAAAATATGAAAAATAAAAGTGCTAACCATTTCCAGTATTAATAATTTAGATGTTCTACTAAGTTATAAAGTATTTGGGACATGCTAAATAAGAAAGGTTTACAATAAAAAGCTCATCACAAAAATAGTTATCGAGTACCCACCGCCGCATTGCGCGGGTACCCTTCTAGTATATATATATATATATATATATATATATATATATATATATATATATATATATATATATATATATATTTCGTCAAATTCCATTATTAATCTCATATCGTTATTCGTTTCGAGTCCACAAGCACGATTCATAACTTCTCGGATTTTAATCAATCAATAGTCCAAATTATACTAAAGTCCATGTTACGGCTTTGTCGGAGTCAACTATTGACTAAAAAGTCAAAGTAACGCCGACTTAGCTCAAAGTTGACAATTATATATATCAAGTCCAAATTAAATGTCATAATATCGTAATTCAATCCCAAACCAACTCAAAACAATCTCGCCAACCAATCAATCAACCAAAAGTACTCGAAACCATTGTTATGACCCTAATGGTCATGACACGGTCGCGGTCAAGACCACGTGAACCAAACAAGCTCTAGAAGCTTTTCGGCTCCACGCGTCTCATCCAAACCTCAACTATACCAATCAACAAGCTACCAAATCGACCCAACTCGGACCCATGACCCAAGTAGGCCACATACACCAACCCATGGGTCACGTACGTGACCATGGTGGTTCGTACGCCATCCCAAACCAATCCAAACACATCCAAATCACTTCCACAACATCCCAATCCAATCATTTAAGCTCCAAACACTAACCAAACACAAAACCCATCAACTATTCTTAATCAAAAACATGCAACTAAACCCTAAATGCACAAACCCATCAAATTAATATGCCACACATGTACCAAACACGAATTACTTGTTTATTAAGTCACTAATTAGCTTTAATTTCATGTTCCACCCAAAAGCCCCAAAAATTATAATTAGGTCGAAACCCTAATTTTCAATTCGTGGGTTTTTATTGCCCAATCAAGTTCAAAACATGTTCCCTTTACCTTATCTAATCATCAATTGCAAAAGCCCTTTGAAACCCTAAAAGTACGATTCTTGATTCAACGATTTGATGGTGTTATTGAAGTCCAAATGGTGCGTATGATATATGGTTGGAAAGAGGAGAAAGAGATCTTTCTTTTGGTGGTGGAGGTGTTGGGTGACGCACCGGTGGTGGCCGGAAAATGGCCGGAACAGTGGCGGCGGCCAGAAGGTGGTGGTTTAGGGTTTTTAGAGTGAGAAGGTAGAGAGAAAAATGGTGATATGTGTGTTTTTAGAGAGAGAAACAAATGAGGTGAAATGAGAGTTTGGGTGGGTATTTATACTAGGCCACTAGGGACCTCAAAAATAATTATTTGGGAGGAGGGGGCGCCGACTTCAAGAGAAAAGGGGAGGGGTCGGGTTGTAATTTTTCGTAACTATCCCGTTTACCTAATCCCAAGCTCACATATTGTCCCCCGAGTGTCCCACAACATTTATTCAACTTTCCAACATCGTTATTTACGTTTTTCCACGAGTTTTGACTATTTATTTGTCAATTTTCGAGTTACGGTCTAAAAGTTACAATAATTCTTGTTTTAGGCTTTTCTAGTGTCGAATCGAATAGTGCCTACCAAATAGAGTTAAAACTCATACGATAACTCATTTAATAATGAAATAAGTCATAAAAACCAATAGACGATATAAAATCAAGTCATGGTTTATAAAAATAGTGTTAAAGGCAAGGCTCGGTTCAGCTTAACGTAATGCGGTTACCTAAAATAGTCTCCCTAAATTGCCAGTTGTCACATCGGGGTCTTTGGATTTTTTGGACTTTCGTTTAACACGACATTTGGATTTTTTTGGAGGAGACGTGAGTGTTTCAGGAACATCATGTGTTTCAGTTTGTGAATGTTGCGAGTGTTATGAGAATTGTAGATTTTGAAAGTTGGTGTTTAAGGTGCTTTGTTGACTTTGTTGCCAATACAAATATTGTTGATGTTGTAGGTACATTTCTTGGCTCGACAAGCCTAGTGGGTTGGGAAAAGAGGCGTTGAGGTTTGAAGATGAACCCGCGTTCGGGTTTGAAGATGAATCCGGGTTTGAGGTATTCCACCCACCACCGAGAAGATTCAAGAATTTATCATCGTTTTTTTTACTTTCACAACATTATCAACATGACCTCTTATGTTTAAAGTGAACATGAGAAGATCTCAATCCAAAATATAATGGTCATTACTCTCTCACATGTTACATCACCGGTCAATATATCATCACTCCTCTCAACTTTCACCCAGAATAGTCATCACTCCTCACATTTTAAACATACCTCATAAAATACCACATACACACTCACAAATCAAATAAATAATAATAAAAACACTCACTTTGCACGATACCCAAACGATAAGAAGGTTCACAACTTCCTTTCTCTTTTAGCTTGCTCGCGCAACCACGAGAATGAGGTGGCGCGTAACCAAAGAGGACCAAAGGTCATTGCTCACCCCCTTATTACTAAAAAGAATTTACTCATACACGAAGATTAAAAAGCAAGCTTTGACTTCTTATTATTAATAAAACAAATTTTAATTAAAATCATAAAAGAAATACAAAGTATAATTTATTTGGATGAGTAGTATCTATAGTTTACTCATACACAAACGTAGAGTTGTACATACGTGGGTTTATTTAACACTAAAAAAAATGTATGTGTTGGAAAATATAAAATGCTCTTTGTCAAACTTATGAAGCTTCAGGGTTTGTTTGGTAAATATTATTAGTTATATTTCTAACAACTAAGGTTTGGTTTGTGTTTGTTAGTTTCTTATTGTGCAGGGTGTAAAAGAGAAATATCCTGGCTATATAAGGAGGAGTATTGCAGCTAGGGTTTCTTTACGTTTTCTCTCTCAAGTCTTTCACCTACAAAAGTTTTTACAGTTTCTTGGTTTTATGGGTTGTTTAGTTTAGATCATCTTGATCTTGTATTGGTTTTGGTTTATTGGTTTAGAGAGTGAGTATTGTATCATTGTTACACCTTTGTAGAGGGATAACAGTTTTGTGGTTGTATTGTACTTGGTAAGCACCTATTTGGGGACTTATCTTCAGTGTTTATTGTTATAATAAAAGTATCACCAAGGGGTGGTTGGTTGGGTGATTAGTACTTGTGTGTTTTGGTACCATTTTAACATGGTATTAGAGCCCTAGGTTCTGATTTGTTGATTCGATTGGTGTTTTCGTGGTTCTTGACAGCTTAATTGGAGATTCTTGGATCGATTGAATTTTAGGGTTTTTTCTTGAAACCCTAGAATTTGGGGGTTTTGATTCTGGTTTGTTACTGAGTAATTAAAGTTGTTTGGTGGGTTCTTCTGGTGCTAATTAGTGGTTCTTGGTTGATTTTCTTGAAACCCTAATTTTCTAATTTGGGGATTCTTGGAAATCTTGTGATCTGGGGTGTTCTTGGCCTGGTTCTTGGTTATTTCCGCTGCGTATTCTTATTAGCACTGTAAGTGAATCTTCTTCCTTTAAGAATAACTGGTTTAGAGTCTAGGGGGTGCAAACAGGTTGGTTAACATCTTGATCTGCCACCGTGAGTGGTACGAATACCTGCTCTGTCCAACCTCAGTCCTCTGGGCTTTATCCAAGTTAGTCTTGGGTGTGAGTTCATAGTTTTAGGGTTGTTTTTTAGTTTTTTAGTTGTTGTGTCTAAGTCGCTGGTGGATAGGATTTGGGCAGTCTTGGAAGTTGAGATTGATTGGTTTGGTTGTTGGTTGTTATCTGTTGTTTTGTCTGGTTTGTTTAGTTTGTTTGGGTTTAGTTTGTTTGACTGTTTCTTGCTTTGTTCTGGTTATTTCTTTGTATTGCTATTATGGCTATTATGATCAGTAGTTTAGATCAGAGCAACCCTCTGCATCTCCATCCTAATGACTCTAATTGTGCTTCTATTGTTACTCTTAAACTGACTGGTAGAATATGGGCTAGTTCTATAAAATTGGCTATTCAGATTAAAAATAAAATGGGTTTTTTGGATGGTACATGCACTAGGGTTGCTTATGCTGCTAGTCCCCTATTGGAAGCCCAATGGGATAGATGTAATGCTGTTGTGTTAAATTGGTTGTTAACATCTCTATCTCAAGATGTTTATCTTGGTCATGTGTTTTCTGATAATGCTTATGTTGTGTGGAAAGATTTAAAGGACACTTATGATATAATTGATGGGTCTGTTGTGTTTAATTTGCTTCAAAAGATAAATAGTTTTAAGCAGGGTGGTTTGCGTGTATCTGAGTATTATCATAAGCTAAATTATATATGGAGAGAATTTGATATTCTGACTAAGTTGCCTGATTGTACTTGTGAGGCTTGACAAGAGTTAAATGAACATAGCAAGTTGTTGAAATTAATGCAGTTTCTTATGGGTCTTGATGACATTTACCAGCCTATAAGGAGTAATCTTTTAACTAGGGAAATTTTACTTGAGGTTAAGGATGCCTTTGTTATTATTTCTAGGGAGGAGTCTCATAGAGGGATTCCTACTACTACTATGAAATCAGAGAAGGCTCAGGTTTCTGCTTTTGTGTCTAGAACTTTTGATAATAAAAATGCTAATTGGAAAAGAAACAGTGGTAATAATAACAGTGGTAATAATAACAGAGGAAATTATGATAATTTGTTGTGCACACATTGTGGGTTAAAAGGGCATACTGTTGAGAGGTGTTTTGAGATCATTGGGTATCCTCCTGGTTTTAAAAAGAATCCTAATCTTAAACCTGCAAACAGTTTTAATAAAACCAATGATCTTAAAGGTACTTCTAATATGAATAATATGGCTAAGTCTGTTGTTGGCAATTTGTCCTTAAGTAATGAACAAGTTATGAAGCTTATGAGTCTTATAAATGAGAAACATGGAATTTCTGCTCAGTCCAACATGGCAGGTAGTGCCTCATGTTCCTTCTTTAATGGAAATGTGTTTTTTAATGATCATTTCTATCAGTTTTTTTGTGCCAACTTAAAAGTTAATGGTGTCAGTTATCATCTGGGATGGATTATTGATTCAGGGGCAAATCAACACTTAACTAATTCTGCTAAAAATATGTTTAATGTGATTGATATTTTTGATTTAAGAATTACTATTGGTCACCCTAATGGCACCTTGGCTAAAGTTACTCATGTTGGGAATCTAAAATTGAATAATAATGTTGTTTTGTTTGATGTTCTGGTTGTTCCTGAGTATTGTGTTAGTTTGATGTCTGTTAATAAGCTTATTAAAGATAGTAAGCTTAGGGTTGGCTTTGATGAGACTAAGTGTTATATTCAGGATTTGAATCAGCAGAGTGTGCTGGGGACTGGTAGTGAATATGGTGGTTTATATTTGTTTGATAAGCCTGCTGATATGTCTTCTCATGTTGTTAATAGTAAGTTTTTGTCTTGTTTTGTTACTAAAGAAGTCTGGCATAACAGGTTGGGTCATCCTGCTAACCAAGTTTTGAAATTACTTAAAGGGTCTTTGAAACTGTCTAATATTGATCATAGTGGTCCTTATGAGGTTTGTCATAAGGCAAAACAAACAAGGGATCCCTTTCCTATAAGTGAACATAAGTCTGTTGTTTTTGGGGAACTCATACATTTGGATGTTTGGGGTCCTTACAAGGTGGTTAGCAGGGATGGGTACAAATATTTCTTAACTGTTGTGGATGACTTTACTAGATCTGTTTGGGTGTATATGTTGAAGAGAAAAGATGAAGTGTTTGACATGTTTGTTTCTTTTTATAATATGGTTTTTACTCAGTTTGAAAAAAGAATCAAGGTTGTTAGGTCTGATAATGGTACTGAGTTTGTTAATAATAAAATGAATGATTTTTTTAATGGTATTCTTCATCAAACTAGTTGTGCATATACACCACAACAGAATGGTATTGCTGAAAGGAAACATAGACATCTATTGAATGTTGCTAGAAGTCTTATGTTTCAGGGGGGAATTCCTCTTGTGTTTTGGTCTGAATGTGTTTTGACTGCTACCTATTTGATTAACAGGTTTCCTTCCGCTGTGTTAAATGGGAAATCTCCTTTCTCTCTTGTGTATGGTAGGGAACCTAGTCTGTCTCATCTTAAGAGTTTTGGGTGTTTGTGTTTTGCATCTAATTTAAAAGAATCTGACAAGTTCAATGAAAAATCTGAAAAATGTATTCTAATTGGTTATGCTAGTGGTAAAAAAGCTTATAAACTTTTGAGCTTAGAAAACAGGTATATTCTTTATTCAAGGGATGTAAAGTTTTATGAAACTATTTTTCCTTTGAGAATGAGTCAGAGTGTAAGTTCAGAACCTGTTTCTGAGATTACACATTTAAACTTCTTTGATAATAATGAGTCTAAGTCAAAAACCAAAACTCCTTGTCCCATTCCTAATGATGCAATTTTAGAAAATGTGAATAGAGAATATGCATCTGTTGGTAGAGAAGGTAGTCCTTCTAGACTTGGTATGGTTGTGAGCAGTGAAGAGGATAAGAGTCCAGAACAGATACCAAGTTCTGTTAGCTCACAGCAACCAGATCTAGAAGTGACTGCTACTCCTTTAGATGAAAATTATGAGTCTGAGGGAAACAGTTTCCAGAATCCAGATGAGTCTAGGTCCCAAAATGTTTTTCAAAATCAAACAGAGGAAGGTACCAGTAGAAGGTCTTCTAGAGCCTCTAAATTACCTGCTAAGTTGAATGATTATGTTCTTGATAACAAAGTCAGATATGGTATTGGCAAATATGCCAATCATTGTTTGCTTAGTTCTGATAACCACTGTTTTGTGTCTAATCTGAATAAGTCTAGTGAGCCTACTTCTTATTATGAGGCTTCTAAAGATGTTAATTGGAGATGTGCTATGAATGATGAAATGCATGCTTTATATGAGAATGATACTTGGACTGAAGTTGATCTTCCTTTTGGTAGAACTCCTATTGCTTCTAAATGGGTTTTTAAAATAAAATATAAAGCTAATGGTGAAATTGATAGATATAAAGCTAGATTAGTGGCTAAAGGTTGTACTCAAAAGGAAGGTCTTGATTATGATGAGGCTTTCAGTCCTGTAGTAAAAATGAGTACTGTTAGATGTCTTATTAGTCTTGCTGTTCAGTATGATTGGAAGTTGTTTCAGTTAGATGTTAATAATGCTTTTCTTTATGGTGATCTGAATGAGGATGTTTACATGCTTCCTCCTCCAGGTTACTGTAAAGAGGGTAGTACTAAAGTGTGCATATTGAAAAAATCTTTATATGGTTTGAAACAAGCTCCTAGACAGTGGAATCATAAACTGTCAGAAGCATTGTTTGAAGATGGTTTTGAACAATCTAAGAATGATCATTCATTGTTTATAAAAAGAAAAGGGGATACAGTAATGTTTCTTCTTGTATATGTTAATGATGTGGTCATTTGTGGAAATAGTGAAGTTGAAATTGAAAGATTTAAAAAGTTTTTGAATAATAAATTCAAGATTAAAGATCTTGGTGAGTTGAAGTATTTCTTGGGTATTAAAGTTTTAAAAACTAAAGCTGGCTTGTGCTTAAATCAAAGAAAGTATTGTTTGGAACTTTTACATGAGTATGGATTACTTGCTTGTAGACCTGTTATGACTCCTTTACCTGAGAATGCTGTGTTGAATCTAAGGAATCTGAAAATGATAAGTTGCTAAAAAATATTACCAGTTATCAGAAGCTTGTGGGAAATCTTATATACCTTACAATGACTAGACCTGATATTGCTTATGTTGTTCATTGTTTAAGTCAGTTTATGCATGCTCCATTACAGTCTCATTTCAATATTGGGTTAAGAGTATTAAGGTATCTTAAGCTTGCTCCAGGAAATGGTATAAGTTTTAAAAAGAGTGAGAAGTTCAGTATAGTGGCATTTTCTGATGCTGATTGGGCTAAATGTCCAGTTACTAGAAAATCTGTGTCTGGATATTGTGTTTTTGTTAATGATAATACTGTTTCATGGAAGAGTAAAAAGCAAAATACTTTGTCTAGATCTTCAGCTGAAGCTAAATACAGGTCTATGGCATCTGTTACTTGTGAGATCATGTAGATACTTAAGATCTTAAAAGATCTTGAAGTGTTTGAGAATTTGTTGCCTGTTATGTTGTGCTGTGACAACAAAGCAGCTATGCAGATAGCTGCAAATCCTGTTATGCATGAAAAGACTAAACATTTTGATATTGATGTGCATCTTATAAGAGAAAAGGTTGCATCAGGGTTGATTCTGTAACACCCCCAAATTTCGTGATACGCAACAGAATTTCAAGCTGGGTGTTACTTCTTGGCACAACAGTTATAACAATAGAAAACGAACCCTAATTGAGTCATTTTAAAAGATTTATCATTCGATTTATATAAATATCAGAGTTTACAAAATGAGGTCCCAGTGGTTTTACAATTTATTAAATAAGTTTTCGAATGATAATATAGCCTTCTTGAGTATTCGTGCCCTTCCGTGTCATCCTCATAAATTACGAACCTGAGATAAACATGCTAAAAAGTGTCAACACAAAGGTTGGTGAGTTCATAGAGTTTATAGATAAAACAGTTGAGTTCAGTAGTTTTGTGTTTGAGTGATAATCGTAATAAATACAGATATCGATAAAATAAGTAGTGGGTTACGTTGTTATACACCCATAGTTCGTTTGTTTAGTAATCAGTTGAACACAAGTTTCAAGGTTGGGCCACGTTGTTGCACCCATAAATTCAGTAGTTGCAGCATTTGTATCATTGCAACACAGTATATATTGCCTTAAGTCTCATGAACGCAAACCTTAACACGAACGCGTCATAATAATGACGTAAGTTACAAACATCATAATAATGATGTGAGCAACAATGCCCTCTGGTAGGAGTTTGCCATTCTTCTAGTATTCTCAAATAAAGTGCATTTGGTTACCTATCCGGCTAACACAAATGGGGCATCAACTGCCAATAGATCTATTCACTATATTCGCGTTCACTCGCAAGTGATTAATGGTTCATGATATGAGGGACTTTTAGTGGCAACAGTAAGTAACTTAAGCAATAGCAATCAGGTGTAGGTGTAGCACGAAAAATACTTGTGTTCGGGTTTGTAGCATGTATCTCCCCCAAAACGTTCAAAATAAGAAAAAGAGGGGCTATGACTCAAAGTAATTCGTAAAAGTATAGAGTACTTGTGAAAGTAAATGAAAGTAGTTGAGCATGTATCTCCCCCAAAAGAGTTTACAAAACTAATAAATGATAGAAAATGGGGCTACGAACTCACCTCGATGTTACAGTAGTCTGGATGGAAAACAAATTAAGTAATGTGAATAAACTGCTCCGACTCGTGACCTGAGTTAGTATGTCATGTTTTTAGTATTCGAGTTCAAGTTTATGTGATAATGATGCTTTATCGATAGTTAGGTAACATGAAGTCTCTTCAAAAAATTAGCAATACTTATTTTTATGGCTCGGATGATGGATAATAAATTTTATCGAAACCCAAGTTGTTAAATATTTTATGTTTCCAAAATGTTATAATTTACAAATTTAAATATTTACAGTTTTTACCCTTGCAATTTCAAAAATGACACTTTAAACCCTCAACTATGGTTTATTGACAAAATCAGCCCTAGTATAATTAACTTTGCAGAAATTATATTTTTAGCCCAAGAAAACTTTATCTTTCAAAATTTACAATTTTTATACTTGAAATTTTATAAGAAAAATTCACTTGTTTTAGGCCTAAATTGACAAAAGTGCGGGTAAATAAAAGCGAGGCCTTAAGAGGTTTTTATTACGTTCTTGATCCCTTCAAGAGTTTGTCGGGTGGTCTTTCTAATGGTTCAAACTAGAAGTCTTAAGCTCTTACGGTTTGGTCGCAATGATTTCTCAAAGTAGGGGGTTTAGGTGCCTTTTGTGAAAAGTATTGGTTTTGGGCGATAAGAGGCCCAAATGAGGAAAGATTTTACACGAGACAAGCTAATATTTTTACGACGCGATTGATCCTTTAAACACTTTGCTGTAAGCTCTTTAAGATGGTATAGGTCTTATATTTTATTTATCTTTGGTTTAGGGAGAAACAAACCCGTGAACATGGTCACTTGGCCACGTCGCGGTTTAAGAGAAGGTCATTTTTAACCCATTAACTTTTACGGTGTCACTTAGGGACATTGTAATATGTTAATTAACTCTTTTTAAGTCATTATCTAACATTCTATAACTCCTACGACTCAAATTTTGAAAAATGCATGCTAGGTCTTTTTATGTAAATCTCACGAGTCACCTTCTTTTTGGTTGATTATAAAACAGACTATAAGAGCTTTTAAAGACGTTATTGAGGCTTTAAAATCCTTGAAGCGAGCTCTTTAAAATGGTGTAACTCTCATACTTAACAACCCTTTTTCTAACGAGATATCAATTATGGAAAAGGGCTACTTAGGCCAGTTTTGACAAATTGAAATTCTCGTTTTCCAACTATAAAACTTTATATCTTTTGCATGCGACCTTGTGAAATGTTGTTTAACTCATTTTTAATGTTTCTAAGTTAGTTCATAACCGAATTTATCAAAAATCTCATGTTTTTACCAAAGACCTGTTGTAAAGTACTTTTGGTTTTTAAGACTCATGGCTCTAATGGTGTGCCGTTTTTATGCATGACGACTAGGCTTTTCAACCGGGTTAGAGGGGCGTTTTATAGTGTCCTAGGTGGTCTTCACAAAGGTACTTTGGTTGGCCCTAATACCTTTAACATGATGCAAATAAATGGGGCGCAAGTAGGGGGCTGGGACTGTTTTTGTAACATATATATAACAGCTGTTGGGATTTTTTTATTAAAATTGACTTCGTTATGCGTTTTATGGACCCGTGCCTTCGAGTTTTCAAAGAAAACGTCATTCCGGACAACTTTCGTGTTTTAACTTTTTCATGAAACGGACCAGAAGTGCCTCGTTTCGCGTGCCCGACCCTTCTGTCCACAGAAAGTTTTGGACAGATTTTTGGTAACTTCGTTTGGTCATAACTTTTGATTCGTGTACTCGTTTTAAGTGATTCAAATTGCCACCTTTTCATTATAAAATCCTTTTTAACAGCATGCAATTGATATTAAAGGTGATAACGATATTGAGTGAGTTTAATAGACTTACAAATCGTTGGTACTCGTTAAGGAAGGAAAACACCCAAGGGACTTCTTAAATGGTGCGAAGGTTTTTCCAAGATCCCAGAATTTTTTACAAGCTCCGTTCTCCTGATCTTAGATTCAATTTACAGCAAGTTAAAATGTGTGAGGGTGTAGTGAGATAGACTCCATGGGTTGGTGAAAAAGAAGTACATGTATGGTTGTATATATAGAGGGAAATAAGGTGATGTGTAAGTGGTTCTAATCACTTATATCTAGTGAATTTGAATGGAACACATAGGAGCTTGAAATCTTTGATCATAGTATTGAAGATGTAGAAACATGGTGATGTAGCATGCATGGTGGCTTAATTTAAGCCTAGTTAGGGTTGTCAAGGTGGGGGGACATGGTGAAGTGTTTACATGATATCCATGACTTAGGTGAATGGTTCTAATGAGACCACATAGATAGCTTGAGATGTTTGTCATCATGGTTAAAGATCATTAAGACAGGGTGATGTAGCTTAGTTTGTGATCACATATGTGTCTAATTAGGGTTTAGTTGATTTGTAACTAGATTTAAGTTAGTTTAGTTAGGTTTATGAAAAGTATAGACTTTAGTTCCATGCATTAAGTACTTGTACCACAAGCATTAAGGACTTGTACCTTAGACTTGTAAATTATAAGAATGTCAATTTTAATAGGTTTGTATCATATGCTTCAAGATAGATACATTGAGGTTTATAATATGATTTATATAAGTATTAAGCTTGTATACATTAAAGATTTGTACATGTGCTTGAAAGACTTGTACATTAGTATTTTGAAAATATATCATGCACATAAAATCATAGAGTTGTATATTAGGGCTTGTAACGGAAATTAAAGTATAGCTAGGTTCCGTGCTTTAATGACTTGTACTCTAGGTATAAAATGTTGTAATTTAGTGTTGATGGGTTAGTTACGTGAAATTATAGTTATAATAAATTATGGTTTCATGAAAACTCCAATAGATAGAAAACGTTTAGTTTGAATGTTTAATAATCGTACATTTATGAAATAACGTAAAGTGGTAAATAAAAGTTGAAAACTTTTATACTTGACGTATAAGGAATGAACTTAAGACATTCTGGTGTTGATGTGTACATTTATTAAGAATATGAGTTACGTCATATTAGTTAGTTGTTGTGATTAGATAAACTGATAACGTTTAAAAAAAATAGCCGTGAAAAATGGACAAGTATTCTTTAGTTAGAATATCATACAAGTGGAAATTTACCGGTGGTTACAGATTCAAACTGTAAAGGTTGATTCTAAAAATCAAACTGCTGATGTTCTAACCAAAGCACTTGGAACTGCTCAACATGCAGTTATGGTTAAGAAACTTGGAATGGAAAATTTGTTTGCTTCATCAGTTTGAGGGGGGATGTTGGAAAATATAAAATTCTCTTTGTCAAACTTATGAAGCATCAGGGTTTGTTTGGTAAATATTATTAGTTATATTTTCTAACAACTAAGGTTTGGTTTGTGTTTGTTAGTTTCTTATTGTGCAGGGTGTAAAAGAGAAATATCCTGGCTATATAAGGAGGAGTATTGCAGCTAGGGTTTCTTTACGTTTTCTCTCTCAAGTCTTTCACCTACAAAAGTTGTTACAGTTTCTTGGTTTTCTGGGTTGTTTAGTTTAGATCATTTTGATCTTGTATTGGTTTTGGTTTATTGGTTTAGAGAGTGAGTATTGTATCACTGTTACACTTTTGTAGAGGGATAACAGTTTTGTGATTGTATTGTACTTGGTAAGCACCTATTTGGGGACTTATCTTCAGTGTTTATTGTTATAATAAAAGTATCACCAAGGGGTGGTTGGTTGGGTGATTAGTACTTGTGTGTTTTGGTACCATTTTAACAGTATGCATAGATAATAGATCAATACGTGTTTCAAAGTCAACAAATGTATACTTTAGATTCATTCTAAATCTCTAATCACATATTAGGTTGTAATACCTGAATTTCTAAAATTCACAAAAAGACTAAAATACCCTTATGATCAAAAGTATGAATAATTAATTCAAAAGGATACCAAATAAACTATGTAAATTCAGAAACTTATAAGAAATATCACCCATGATCCAAATAAATATTAAAGACTTTGTAAAGGTAATTTTTATAGTTTATAACTTTATAAAATTCGTTTTGTATTTTATATATGTAACCGAATATATTTAATTAGTTTTATAAAAAGAATTTAATTAATTAAAAGCCCAATACAAGTTTATAAAATTAAGATTTTATTTATTTCAAGTCCATTACAATATGAAGCCCACAAGAAAATTGGAAAATTATATATATACATAATATACGGTTCATTCCATCCTTAATCACCGAATAAACCTAAACCGACTCCAAAAACCCTACAAAATTCGACTTCCAGTTTCCAAGGCCTGAAACTATTTTTCTTGGACGAGTTTGAAGGTGAAGAAGGTGTTAAAAATTGTGTTCGAGGTTCTAAGGTGCTGTTTTGGTCGTGGTTAGTTTTGGGTCGATTAGGGTTTCGTCGAGAAGGAGTTTTTGTGTTCTTTGTTCTAGCGTTCGATTCTCATCAAGGGTATGCTCCTAATGTTGCTTTTAGTCCTACAAGTCATATAGAACCTGTAAAAATTGGTCATGCATAATTAATAAGTCACACGAAATTGTTTTGGATTAATAACCCTAAAAACGTATAAAATAACGCATGAGCGTATAATAATTTTTAAGACCATGAATTGATTTTTCTAGAAGCTCTTACATGTTATACAACCTGAATAAAATACATGATTGTGAATTCGAAGCTTGTGTAAATCGTCTTGGGTTTTTCTTGTTCGATAACGCATAAAAAGGAAAGAAATAAAAAGGGACGATTAGGGTATTATATAAAACTAGGGTTTGCTTGTTATCATTAAAGGTAATTAATGAATTAATAATGATGAGCTAATGATGGGTTAAACCTAGGTTTAGGGTTTGTACTTAAATTATGTATATTCGGTCCTATATAAAAGTTTTGGGTTGGTTTTGTAAAATATGAAACTTAAGGGTTATTTTTGTAAACAGTAAAATACATGTACTAAACGTATAAAATAAGTGTGGGGGTTAAACGTGTAATTTTGGATACTTAGAGGGCCATTTGAATTGTTATTAAATTAAAAAGGGTACGTTTTGTAAATTCTAAAACCTTTGGGCCGAAATAGTAAAATATGATAATATAAGGTTAGATCGTGAAATTAAAAGATGTCAAGGGTGTAATTTGTAATCCTAAGTTTGGCTAGTTTATAATTAATACTCTAAAATGTTGTAATCCTGTCTGTCACTCAAATGAGAATATTCCGACAACTCTAAAAGTATTAATGCGATAAATCCGTTATAACATTAATGATGCTAATAAGTATTAAATAAATCATAATTCGTGTAGATTCGTTGAAGGAGACGCGACGTTACATCTTCGTATTCCTACATTCGTTTGCTTTCCTCTCATTTGCTTTAAGGTACAGATATTCTGACCTTCTTAGTAAAGGTTCCTTATGATGTTCTTTTCGTTAGTTTTCCCGTTTTACTGATTAGGATTCCCAATGCCATTGCTATGAACCCTTTCCTGATTACTTGACCTGTTGATTATCTGAACTTATGTTTTATTGAATCATGCGATACTTGACTTGAACTTTATGTTAGGAAGACTTGATATACGTAATTGTTGAACCTTATTGTATTTGAATATGAACTTTATGATATGAGTTAGTGATATGTTATTTGCTGAACCTTGTATTTGATTAAGACTTATGTTATAATTGAAATTCGGTTTGACCTAAGTTAGTTTGACACCCGAGCCAAATAATACCTAGTCATGGGGGTTCCATGTCCGTGTCAGTGATGCACCTCTGACATGACTCTAGGGCAGTAGAGTGAAGTTCTGCCACGTCCCTTATCTATTATTTGTTATGAGCTCTAGTTTGTATTATATTATCAATATATGTTTGTGGGGCGTATGGGTGCATCCTAGATCTGATCAGTTGTCTGATATGATTTGTTTAGGTGAATGATGTCGTGTGCAATACGCGTCTTCATAAAAACTCTGGGAGCTAGCTACTCCGTATTATTTTGAGATTTGTTTCTATATAGTCATGATGTTTTTGATATGATATGTTTTGGGCTCGTGGTAGTTAACTAAATCTTTAGTTGTTATTTCTATGTTAAGTATTTCGAGTATGATTCGGTATGTTCAAATGTTTATGATTATGTGCTGGGTATATTATATGTTATTATATATGTGTATGCTTTTGTATGTTTATGTGATTATCGTTTAAAATGCTAGGTTATGATTAATATGTTTAAATATGATTCATATGCTGTCATCTGATGTCATGTTAGTTTATCGTTATGTGAATTCGTTGAACTGTGGGATGAATGTGTTAGTGTGAAGTGAGTATTCTATAAGTTTAGTATGTATAATTTGTTCAGTTAATTTGTGAACTTTGCTTATATGTTAGTGGTTTATTTGCTTATGTGAACTGCCATGTTTAATTCTGCTGATGTTAGGATTTGATCTTAGAACTGGTTTAGCTTATGATAGTTGTTTTGATAATTGCTAATGGTTATGCTATGTTTTTTGTTTGTGAGATTGCTATGTTTTGGACTGCTATTTCTGCTGCTGCTATATTGATTTAAGAGTGTTAAATGTTGATTAAATGAGTTGTATGAATGCTATGATCATTTGCTGGTAACTGTTTTCGTTAGTCATTAGACTCTTCGTTTGGCTTATAAATAATTTGTTATTCTTGGTATGTTGAGTGTTTGGTTGTTCTGATGTGTTTGTGTTTGTGTCATTAATGTGCTATGAGATGTTTAAACTGTTATGTGATTGTTTGGATTTCTGTATGTTTGAGTTCCGCAGAATCCTAAAGATTTCCTTATCATTTTATTTTGGTTTTGTCCTTTGTATATTTTGTTTTGTTTAGTTTTTACTTCTTTATATCTGTTCACTGGGCTTTGTAAGCTCAGCCGCATTTTATTTTCCTGCGGCAGGTATTTTAAGCATTCAAGATGGGCTTATGGGATAGCTGATCTGGGTAGAGAGTAGAGACGAGAGCAAGATTCGATTATAGAGATCTTAGATTTATTTTGAAGTTTAGTTATTTATGTTTTCTTTTGAGTATTTTTGTAAGGCTTTCGCTATTGTATTTTATTTAGAAGTTCTGATATGAAACCGTATTGTGATATCTTTACCCTTGTCGGGTTGGGGTGTTACAATTTATGGTATCAGAGCTCTAGGTTTTAGGACCCTTAGAGCTTAGGCTATGACCTGTGAGAATTGGGTAGATTTAGGATTCCCTTCTGCATACTTTCCTTGCGTCCCCTATCGCACTTAGACTTTGCTAATAGTTGATTGTTCTTTTAGATGGTGATCCCTCGTCGCTCTAGTTCACCTGATAGGAGCAATCAAGGACCTGCTAGACAACCTAAGGAGGAGACGAGGTGGGCCGTTGTTCTTGCTAAAGGCTGTACGAGGTTTGGTAGAGTGAAGCGAACCAACAAGAGGATACGAGTTCCGGCCTATATGTGGCCATGCACGATCGAGGAGAAGCTGACCTTGAAGGACGTGGACGGAAAGATAGTAGAGGACTACGAAACTAAAGTTGTTGACAACCAAGGTTTCACCACTACGTATCATGATAGGTGTCCAAAGTTCGTTGAAGATGGAGGAGTGGGTTTGACTAGGAATCACGATTTGTATGCTTTCGTGGACCGTGTGCCGGAAGAGGAGGAGAGGAATCGGGGAAACGACTTTGCTAGCCGCTTACTACCTCAGCGCGAAGGAAATAGGAACGGATGGATAAGTGCGGAAGAAGAGGAGGATGAGGAAGAATACGAGGTGGACTCGGAATTGAAGTCTACGGCTACTAGTAGGTTTAATCTGACACAAGGATAGGAATTTGCGCTCCTGATTAGTTACCCTCGTTATGAGAAATTTTGACATTGGATTTTGGGTTAGGTTCTTTTGTTTCATTAGATGTTTGAATCTTGGATTAGTAAGTTTTATTTTGGGAACTCATCTTTTGACGATTTTGTAAATTTTGTTTGATTAATGGAGATGAAACAAAATTTTGATGGTATAGTTCCTGTTCGTTGTTCTCTTCCTGATAGATTCGTTGAGTTTCCATTAGTCCTCATAAGTTTCGTCTGCTATTTATTTTCTATATGATGTGTTTTATTGCCGCTTGATTTTATATGACCATCATGATGGTATACTCATGTGGATTTGGCATGTTATAGTAGGTTACTTGTTATCTGTATGTTATCTCTATATGGTGTGTTTTGCTATGATATTAGTTATGTGTTGTGTCATGAACCGAGACCGAATATAGTGACAATAAGAACTTGTTATGTGATGCAAGTATTATGACGCCTGATCAACGTGATAATACCGAGATCATATAATTTGAACTTATTGAAGTTATGTGACGTCTGGGAAATGCCTGTGGTTGTTACGTGATTGGACTTTGACTTGTAGCTGTTATTTGGTACTTTTCATATTGGGTTGAGACTCTGTACCTAATTGTGAGATTTTCATCGACATCTGTTACATATGAGTTTTGTACCATTGGGATCCGAAGTTGTTATTATCCGTGTTAACTTATAGATTGTTATGCCTGCCTTAGATTTGTATGTCTCCACATACTCCTGCGATTAGTAAGACCGTTAGGATTCGTTCCATCTATGCATATGATAGTTTTCATCTTTAGATACCTGTATAAGTTAGAGCGTGTTTTTGAATTTCCCTTATCTCATCTTTTACTGATAATACTTTATAAGTATATGATTAGCATTCGTCATACATTCCTTGAAGTCCCGAAATCCATAATTGTCGCCGTGCTGTTCCATCTTGTTCAATTTCGAGGACGAAATTTCATTTTTAGAGGGGAAGAAATTGTAATACCTGAATTTCTAAAATTCACAAAAAGACTAAAATACCCTTATGATCAAAAGTATGAATAATTAATTTAAAAGGATACCAAATAAACTATGTAAATTCAGAAACTTATAAGAAATATCACCCATGATCCAAATAAATATTAAAGACTTTTTAAAGGTAATTTTTATACTTTATAACTTTATAAAATTCGTTTTGTATTTTATATATGTAACCGAATATATTTAATTAGTTTTATAAAAAGAATTTAATTAATTAAAAGCCCAATACAAGTTTATAAAATTAAGATTTTATTTATTTCAAGTCCATTACAATATGAAGCCCACAAGAAAATTGGAAAATTATATATATACATAATATACGGTTCATTCCATCCTTAATCACCGAATAAACCTAAACCGACTCCAAAAACCCTACAAAATTCGACTTCCAGTTTCCAAGGCCTGAAACTATTTTTCTTGGACGAGTTTGAAGGTGAAGAAGGTGTTAAAAATCGTGTTCGAGGTTCTAAGGTGCTGTTTTGGTCGTGGTTAGTTTTGGGTCGATTAGGGTTTCGTCGAGAAGGAGTTTTTGTGTTCTTTGTTCTAGCGTTCGATTCTCATCAAGGGTATGTTCCTAATGTTGCTTTTAGTCCTACGAGTCATATAGAACCTGTAAAAATTGGTCATGCATAATTAATAAGTCACACGAAATTGTTTTGGATTAATAACCCTAAAAACGTATAAAATAACGCATGAGCGTATAATAATTTTTAAGACCATAAATTGATTTTTCTAGAAGCTCTTACATGTTATACAACCTGAATAAAATACATGATTGTGAATTCGAAGCTTGTGTAAATCGTCTTGGGTTTTTCTTGTTCGATAACGCATAAAAAGGAAAGAAATAAAAAGGGACGATTAGGGTATTATATAAAACTAGGGTTTGCTTGTTATCATTAAAGGTAATTAATGAAGTAATAATGATGAGCTAATGATGGGTTAAACCTAGGTTTAGGGTTTGTACTTAAATTATGTATATTCGGTCCTATATAAAAGTTTTGGGTTGGTTTTGTAAAATATGAAACTTAAGGGTTATTTTTGTAAACAGTAAAATACATGTACTAAACGTATAAAATAAGTGTGGGGGTTAAACGTGTAATTTTGGATACTTAGAGGGCCATTTGAATTGTTATTAAATTAAAAAGGGTACGTTTTGTAAATTCTAAAACCTTTGGGCCGAAATAGTAAAATCTGATAATATAAGGTTAGATCGTGAAATTAAAAGATGTCAAGGGTGTAATTTGTAATCCTAAGTTTGGCTAGTTTATAATTAATACTCTAAAATGTTGTAATCCTGTCTGTCACTCAAATGAGAATATTCCGACAACTCTAAAAGTATTAATGCGATAAATCCGTTATAACATTAATGATGCTAATAAGTATTAAATAAATCATAATTCGTGTAGATTCGTTGAAGGAGACGCGACATTACATCTTCGTATTCCTACATTCGTTTGCTTTCCTCTCATTTGCTTTAAGGTACAGATATTCTGACCTTCTTAGTAAAGGTTCCTTATGATGTTCTTTTCGTTAGTTTTCCCGTTTTACTGATTAGGATTCCCAATGCCATTGCTATGAACCCTTTCCTGATTACTTGACTTGTTGATTATCTGAACTTATGTTTTATTGAATCATGTGATACTTGACTTGAACTTTATGTTAGGAAGACTTGATATACGTAATTGTTGAACCTTATTGTATTTGAATATGAACTTTATGATATGAGTTAGTGATATGTTATTTGCTGAACCTTGTGTTTGATTAAGACTTATGTTATAATTGAAATTCGGTTTGACCTAAGTTAGTTTGACACCCGAGCCAAATAATACCTAGTCATGGGGGTTCCATGTCCGTGTCAGTGATGCACCTCTGACATGACTCTAGGGCAGTAGAGTGAAGTTCTGCCACGTCCCTTATCTATTATTTGTTATGATCTCTAGTTTGTATTATATTATCAATATATGTTTGTGGGGCGTATGGGTGCATCCTAGATCTGATCAGTTGTCTGATATGATTTGTTTAGGTGAATGATGTCGTGTGCAATACGCGTCTTCATAAAAACTCTGGGAGCTAGCTACTCCGTATTATTTTGAGATTTGTTTCTATATAGTCATGATGTTTTTGATATGATATGTTTTGGGCTCGTGGTAGTTAACTAAATCTTTAGTTGTTATTTCTATGTTAAGTATTTCGAGTATGATTCGGTATGTTCAAATGTTTATGATTATGTGCTGGGTATATTATATGTTATTATATATGTGTATGCTTTTGTATCTTTATGTGATTATCGTTTAAAATGCTAGGTTATGATTAATATGTTTAAATATGATTCATATGCTGTCATCTGATGTCATGTTAGTTTATCGTTATGTGAATTCGTTGAACTGTGGGATGAATGTGTTAGTGTGAAGTGAGTATTCTATAAGTTTAGTATGTATAATTTGTTCAGTTAATTTGTGAACTTTGCTTATATGTTAGTGGTTTATTTGCTTATGTGAACTGCCATGTTTAATTCTGCTGATGTTAGGATTTGATCTTAGAACTGGTTTAGCTTATGATAGTTGTTTTGATAATTGCTAATGGTTATGCTATGTTTTGTTTGGTATATTTAATTATAGTTGTCTACTATGTTCCTATTTGTTTGTGAGATTGCTATGTTTTGGACTGCTATTTCTGCTGCTGCTATATTGATTTAAGAGTGTTAAATGTTGATTAAATGAGTTGTATGAATGCTATGATCATTTGCTGGTAACTGTTTTCGTTAGTCATTAGACTCTTCGTTTGGCTTATAAATAATTTGTTATTCTTGGTATGTTGAGTGTTTGGTTGTTCTGATGTGTTTGTGTTTGTGTCATTAATGTGCTATGAGATGTTTAAACTGTTATGTGATTGTTTGGATTTCTGTATGTTTGAGTTCCGCAGAATCCTAAAGATTTCCTTATCATTTTATTTTGGTTTTGTCCTTTGTATATTTTGTTTTGTTTAGTTTTTACTTCTTTATATCTGTTCACTGGGCTTTGTAAGCTCAGCCGCATTTTCTTTTCCTGCGGCAGGTATTTTAAGCATTCAAGATGGGCTTATGGGATAGCTGATATGGGTAGAGAGTAGAGACGAGAGCAAGATTCGATTATAGAGATCTTAGATTTATTTTGAAGTTTAGTTATTTATGTTTTCTTTTGAGTATTTTTGTAAGGCTTTCGCTATTGTATTTTATTTAGAAGTTCTGATATGAAACCGTATTGTGATATCTTTACCCTTGTCGGGTTGGGGTGTTACATAGGTTATGTCGTTTAATTTTAAAGGAAAAATATATTCTTTTTCTTTCATAAGTTTACACGCTGTTGGACTAACCAAACTACGTGGTGATGAGTTTGCTCCATGATGAGTGACTCACTCACCTTTCAACCAAAATAGATAACAGAACTCACGCTTATATTGCATTTGTTTGGTGAGTTACTCGCCACACTGAAAGACGTGAAAAAGTGGGCCTATCTTCAAAAAGTAATTGTTTTTTATTTGTATTGTGATTGTATGTGTGTATTTAGTGGCGTATATTTTTATAAAGGTGAATGAAGGTGACCAAAATGGATGTATGATGATTGGGAGTAAATGAAAGTGAGAAGAGAGAGAAAACTGAGGTGGCGCTGAGTGAGTCACCACCACTACTTTCAACCTTAAATATTTTCGAAAGAAAAGTTTGTTTTGTTCTTTTATGTTTAAACATATAGATGTTTCTGAAAGATAGTTTTAGTTTTTTTATTTTTCTTTTTAATACTTTCAAAACACAACCTTACTCGTGAAGTCGATTGGTTGAGATGCTAATAAATAGAGTCCCTACTAGACTGGGTGGTAGTGCACCATGGCTAACTCAGCGTCAGTCGGTTTTCAACACTACCAACATAGTGTAATAAGACAACTAACTTCACAACCCAAACATACCCCACTTAAACACAAATATACCTTACAAAAACCAACATCACACACACAACCCTTTTTTTCCTTTCCACTACTTGGTATTGGAGAAGACCGACTTCTCCATTTTTTTGCCCAAGACTCGTCGTGTTAGGGTGTTTCTAATAAGATAAATGTGTGTTGTTTGTGTCATGTAGGCATTATTATCACTAGTCTAATAGTCACCAAACACACCGTCAGCATTACATCACCATTTATCACATTACCAAATCCATCACCAAACAGGTGTAGTGGTGACCACCCGACCAAACACATAAAAGTATCCCATAAACACTTAAAAGGGGCAAACGGTTTGGTGGTATGCGCCACCAAACGAGTGCTCATAGTGGCTTTAGCGCACGATTAGGAAAGGGTGTAGTGGGACCATGTGTGGTGGTGGTGCACCACCCACCATTACCCGAGCCTTATGAACTTAGTTAGTGTTCACGAAAAAGGTGTACTTAGGGTGCACACAGTAAGGACTACCAACGACCATTGTTTTGCCCGTCACATCAACTTTCTCTTTTCGGCGACCTACAGACGACTTTTTGCCACAGCAGTAATGACCTTCACAAGTATTAATTGAAAAGTGAGAGTTTTGTTTTATTTGCGGTTGTTTCTTTCGATCGCAGGGACGACCAAAATCAAAAAAAGAAAAAGACGACCGATTGACGACCGACATGCCACAACAATAACGATTGTATCTTGAGTCGGTAGACTTATCGATCCTCCCTCTTAGAGCACTTGCAACCATAACTTGCAAATGCAAGTTAAGGTTTAACATTTAGGTGTTAACCCAAGTTAACCATACCGTCGTGGGTGTTATTTGGGTGTTAAAGGTTGGGCGTTACCCATGTAACGTGCGTTATTTCCCTTTTTTTTCCCCTTAATGAGGGGTTGTTTTTGTAAATTGTTGGTGAGTTAAGGTTTAACCTTGAGAATGTTATGATTGCGGGTATTTTTTTGGTGAGTTAAGGTGAAATGTTAAAACTGATGTGACACATACGTGGCGCTGAGTTATAGCATAACCTAAGTTATGATAGCAAATGCTCTTAGGCTAAACACAATGGTTGGGTTAGGGGAGAGGTCAACCGACCAAAACCATCGGTTGCTCCATTGTGGAGAGAAGGTCGTCGTCGGTTGGTTGTGAAGAGTTGGCCAACCTAGTTCGTTTGTCCAACCGAGTGAAATTCACACTATTTTGGACCGTTCGATATTAAAAAAAACACATTTTTTTTAAAAAACTTTACCACTTTTACATCCTATAAATACTAACTCAAACACACTTTTAAACACACAATTTCAAACACAGTTCAACTTCAAAATTCACACTTCTCTTTACACTAGATTATTATGGCTTGCCGTCTCCCGCATTCCGCTGAAGATATGCAAACGTACGTTCAAAATCAATGCAATAACGACGATGAGGCTCGAAAAAACGCTATTATAAGCGTCATCGAATTGTTTGAGCAAGCGAGGACGGAGAAGCTACAGATGAGAGAAAACTACAAGAGCTGCAACGACATCAGCATGAACGAAAAGCTGTGATCGACAAATTTCTGAAGGAGGAAGCCCACAAAGACGACGAGATTATTGACAAGTTGTGGCGGTGTGTTCAAATGGTAACGAACAACGTCAGCACCAAAACCAATTGGAGCTATCGGGTGAACAAAATTGATGGTGCAGGTGCATCAACCTCGACTGCCAGCTTTGGTGAGGAATCTCCGGTAGACCAGGAAGCTTTGGCTCGCCTCGAGGAATTTGCCGGTTATATATCTCCCTCGTATGATACCGCGAACGGGAGTATTCATTTTAGGATTTAGGATTTATGTATTATGTATTTCGTATCATTTTTATTTTTAATATACTGTAATGTTTTTATTTATTTTTAATGAATTTTAAATTTGTTGTTGAAAATATTTGAATTAAAAAAAAATAAAAAATAAAAAAAAAATAATAAAATCTTAGGTCACAACTGTGGCAAATAGGTCATTGTCAGATCGTCGGAGAGAGAAAGCTGATGTGACACAGGTGACCCAGGTCACCATTGTGTTCGGCCTTAGTGTGGCCAAACTTAATCCGAGTAATTCTCATGTAAAAAATACAGTACTCTTCAAATATAAAGGTGTACGAATTTGCAAGTACCATTAAAGTAATAAAAGGTACCAAAATCATATTTAACTGAACTAACTAAACAGTTGAAGTTGTGTCTTTACTAAAAAAAGAGAATAAAAAACACATGAGCCATGTTTTGAAACAAAACCCATTAACATCGTGGCATTGTGTCGCACATCACCCATAAATAACCGTTTGGTTGCAAGACAAACAAAAAAAACATCAAACTAGATTTCAAACCCACACATACTAGTTGCAATACATATAACACCCCTTATTTAATAGGCAGTGTTTGACTTTGGATTTAAGGAATTTTTGACAACTAGTATTCTTTCTACAAAGAGGTTTGGTTTAAACCCTTGATTTATTCAACACGGATTTATTCCTGCCTGGGTTTATTCGTCACAAACAATTAATATTAAAACCAAGACTTTGATATAAAAAAGATTTGTGTTCTTGATGCGACTACTAGATTAATGGATTCATCTGTTTCACCCCCTCTTCTAAGTCAACAGGTAATTGTTACTTGTCTTTTTTATAAATGTTCTATGTTTTTTTTAAGATGTTAATCAATGGTGTGTTTGGGTGATTAATTATGATTTATAGGTTTAAGTTGTGTTTGCTATTGCTTATTAGAACTGTTAAGGATTTTCAGCAGGTAGTATTTGGTTTTGCTTATGCTGTATCGGAACATTATAATCAAATAATCAGTTTTATGAGTGTTTGGCAATAGTTAAGGACTTCAAATGTAAAAGACTCCGAATCAAATAATCAGTTTTAGTACCCGTGAAACTGGTTTTTCGAAGTGATCATGATTAGTTTAACTATATCCAAACTCAGAACTGATTATCTGCCGTGTAAAATGCTATGATAGGATGAGAGACTTCAGCAAGCAATCGTAAACACCTTGTTAATAACTGCAAATCCGAGCTGTATTGTAGTGCTGTTCTTTATTGGCTTTGTCTAGCTGCTTGCCTCAATCTACTTTTACTTGTCGATTTCTTTAAGTTGCTACTTCAATGCTGTTTGATCTTTATGGTTAGTTGTTGGGTTTATTATCTATGTAACTCTTACCCCAAAACGGACATACTGATGGCAAAACCACGCCAATGTAAAATCCAACACTGTAGAAAGTAGCAAAACACAAAATGTGGTTCTTGCTGTATTTCATTTTTCGCCTCCAATCTTCTGTTTTAATGAAATTCCATCTAAAGAATTGCTGCTTGTAACTTCGGTTTTGTTTAGGAGGATCATTTTGTAGCATCCATAACCGAGGAGCATGAGACAACCTGCTGGGGATGTGGACTTCGGCTTATTATTGCACCTTATGCACCAGTTTTCAAATGTGGTTGGTGTGGAGCCATTACTAATCACAATGCACGTAAATCCGATGGTAAATACTCTTGGTTGAGACGTCTTCGAGACCGGTGTTTTGTCACTATTCTCCTGCTTTTTATGCTTTTCATTATAGGTATAACTTTGAATCCATACTCTTTTTCCTTACATCATATAAGCTTAAGACATATATGTTCATATGTGTTCAAATGAACTTACAGGTAGCGGTGTTTGGGCTATTTACCCTGTTGTATTTTCAGTGAGTAATTTTTGTGGTATATTCCATATGATTGTGACCGCTATTCTGTCAATAAGCACAATATCAACATATATCCTTGCTTCATTTCGGTCTCCTGGTGTACCGCCACTTATATCGTGGGGCAGCTACCCGGCAGTGGGAAGAGGTGGTCTTGCGGATTACAACTTTTGTCACATATGTTCAAAGCCAAAGTCAGCAAACACTCATCATTGCCGGTCTTGTGGAATGTGTGTATTGGACATGGATCATCATTGCCCATTTGTAAGCTTTATCATCTACTTCTTCTGTAGTGCTTACTATTAATTTGAGGATAAAAAGAACACAAAGGATACAGGAGGTTATACCAAGTTATCAAATTCAAATTATTTTTTAAGTGAATAACAGTTTTGATAAGCGTACATCCCGAAAAAGAGGTACTCTAGTTGGCAAGTACAAGTTAAAACAGAGAGAACATTTTAAGTTTTTCCATTCCGATATTTTGAAAGTATGATGATTAGGTAAGACATCTAGTCTGCGGTAATCAGTAACTTCGAAGCCTACACCAATTCAAAAAACATATGTGCCAACTTTGAATCTTCAAAACTTTAGTTGTTTACTCTTTGTATGGATGTAATGGAAAAACTTCTGTTGGAGCTATTTATTTAAAGCTCGATGTGGGTTATGTTTTATCTCTAACGGGTTCAAGAGGGTAAAGTTTGAAAAAGAAAGACCTTTCGATACATCTGACTCGTTAACTTTCAACATGTTCGACCCGTTCGATACATCTGACTCGTTAAAGTAGATTCTTATCGACATCATATAAATATATAATTTCGTGATCATAATAATTGTTTATAAAACAGCTGATAATTTTGGAAGAAAAAAGTAGATTTTGTTTCAATCTATACCAAAAAGTAACGATATTAGGTCGTGACAGCCAAACTGCCCATTTTGCCACCGCATATTAGAGCCACTTACTGAAACTTACTTGTACGTATGCAGATTGGTAATTGTGTTGGTGCAGGAAATCATCGAAGCTTCATCCTCTTCCTCATCTCAGCAGTCACCAGTACTTTCTATGTCTCGGTTATATCTGCATATGTATTATACCACATCTGGCCATCACTACGCCACATTCCTTCAGTTGTGTTGACTAGATCAACGGTTTTTGCTGTCATCAAAGAAAGCACACTCCCTTTTCTCATATCTGTAGAGTCTCTACCCGTCAGAGGGTTTGTACTAATTTACCTATTCTTTGCAAGTATTTCCGTGAAAATCGGTTTAGCTGTTCTTTTATGGCAACAACTCTGCTACATATACGAAGGGAAGACGTATCTAAGTCACTTAAGTTCGAATACAGATGAAGTTGAGGAAAAAGACTGCCAAAATATTGTTAGGTTTTTCGGTTGCCCTTACCCTGCAACGAGATATGTGCTTACATTTTGGAATTCCAAGAAGAAACACGAGAAGTGAATACAGAGTGTAACATTTGTTTTTCATTTTCACTGAAAAGTGAATGTATACTAGAAATTAGCGACTGTATGATTCATTAATAGTGTTTTATATACATCATTTTTTTTTTCAAGTGTAGGCACAGTTAGATTTCTTGTTTTCAACTCATGCCTGTACTGATATGATTGTGGTCAGGTTAACCTCGAAAGGAAAATGCTAACCTAATAACCCAAAGATGTGGTACTCTTCTGGGTTAAGTTTGTGGATAACTTATATATGTGTAAAGCAAAATGGTTTTGTATTTGTATTGATTCTATAGTTGTGTAAATCATCTCTGCTTATCGAATGTGTTTAACTACACTGAGCTTCGACCAGGTAGTTTACAAACATCCATTTGATCCATTTTTCTTCTAATATTCTCCGAATCTGCAAAATCACCGGCGCCTGAGAAGATGTTTGACAACAACACATAATCACCAGAATAGCGTCTCTCCAATTCAAATATTCTGCTTGTGATTCTCTTCCCCATCTCGACATTATTATGGCAACTACATGCCCCAAGAAGTGTCCTCCAAATAACAACATTAGCCATATCTTTCGGTACCTCCAAAGCCATTTTCTCTGCTTCTTCAAGCCTCCCTGCTCTCGCCAACATATCAACCAAGCACCCGTAATGCTTTATATCAGGTGCAATACCAGACTCATTAACCATTTTCCTGTAAAAAACTAACCCTTCTTCGACTAATCCTCCATGACTACAAGCACTTAAAATACTCAAATAAGTCACCCTATTCGGCCTCATACCAACTTCCTCCATTCTTCTAAAACAATCCACAGCTTCCATCGCCATTCCATGCATCGCAAACACAGAAATAATCGACGTCCACGACACCAAATTCCTCACATCACTCCCTATAAACTCAAAAACCCGCAAAGCACTCTCCACGCTCCCACACCTCGAATACACATCAATAAGCGCATTCGTAACCCTTATATCCCTCACATAAAACCCATTCTTCTCTCCATACCCATGAACACACTCACACATCTCCAACCCGCCAACATTCCAAATCGCAGGAAAAACCGCCAAAACAGTAATCTCACTCGCTTTCACCCCATCACACCCACCCACCACACTTTTAAACAACGCCACCGCCTCCTTATACCTCCCTTTCCGCGTATACCCATCAATCATCCCGCTCCACGTCACAACATTCCTCACCACCATAACATCAAAAAACTCTCTAGCCACCTCAACTTCACCCATTTTCGCCAACCCAGTTACCAAAACATTCCATGTCACCAAATTCCTCTCAGGCATTTCATCAAACACCTTACGACACTCATCGAAAAACCCGCAAAAAACATACATATTAACCAAAGCAGTTTGAACGTGAACATGGGTTTGGAAGCCAGATTTGAAAATGGTGGAATGCAGCTGTTGGCCTGTTATGGGTAGGTGTGAATTGGTGCATGATTTGATTAAGTAGGCGTAAGTGAAGGAGTTGGAGAATAAGGGGGTGTTTGGGTGAAGGTGGTGTTTGTATAACAGGATAGAGTGGCGTGGGGTGTTGTTACTGAGTGTGTAGTGACGGAGTATGGTGGTCACTAGGGTGGTTGGTGGTGGTTGTGTGGTGGTGGTGGTTAGGTGGGCGTGGAGCTGTTGGATGGTACGGTGGTTAAAGTGGTGGTTGTGGAGTAGTGATAGTAAGTGGTCTTTCCTCATTGGTTTGGTAATTAACTTACTAAGATAGTTAAGTTACACTTATGTATGCGATCAGTGACGGAACCAGGGTGGGCTTCGGGGGGTCTCGGGATACCTATTTATGTAATAAAAACCCTGATTTTTATAAATGCGCCCGGTTTCAAATAATTGTATTTGTAGTCTTGTTTGATTTTTCCTAAATGCATCTGATGATTTTTTGTTATGGCATCCGATGACTTATATAACTGATGAGTATGTGGCTTAACGGTATCCGGATGAAACAACTAAAAGATTGTGTGTTGTGAGCGCCAAATGTGTGATAGATGTTGGGTGTGTTTGGGGCGTACCGTATTATTGTATTCTGGCGTTTGAAATTTGAAGCCTGTTTGGGCGTCATTTGGATTTTGTATAAATGCGCGATATTGTTGGATGCTACTTAAGAAGTGTTACGGTTTCCGATACTATTTGGTGCCACACAACTAATTTTGTGTTGTGTAATGTTACTAAAAAAATACTTGAATTCTCTACACTTATTTCTTCACAGTTGGTCAACTATGGATTTTTTTTATATGGATATTAATTTTGCTATATTTATAGGTGTCACAAATATTTTAAAAGTAAGCCACGTATATAAATGTGTATAATTACAATAAAGCTACACTTATAGGTGTTACAAATGTTTTCACACTTTTACTTATAAACATCTTTTGCAATTTTGTTACACTTCTAGGTGTGGACATTCAAAAATGTTTCCGCACTTTTAACCATAGACATTTGAATAATATTTCCACATTTATATGTGTTGAAAAATTTGTCACACCCATTATTATCACACATGAGCAAGTGTGGACTCTATAATTTATACATTTTTAACTGTGGACATTTGGCCTTTAAAATGTGAAAAATTTAACTAGTTTTTTGTAGCATGTTCATGAAGATGTTTACTTATGTTGTGTTGTGTTGTTTCTTTAAGAAGGATTTTTCTAACATGTGCCCCGGGGGCACATGTTAAGCACACAAAAAGGACGGTGGGACCCACGAAAAAGGACGTCCGGACTCACATATTTTATTTGAAAAGTGTATTTTTTGTGAGTCCGGACGTCCTTTTTCGTGGTCCTGCCGTCCTTTTTGTGTGCTTAACATGTGCCCCGGGGGCACATGTTAGAAAAACCCCTTTAAGAAAACCAATTTTGAAAAATGAAGTTAAAGAATAAGAGACAATCTATAGAGCATCCATTAATAAAATAAGTTGTGGCTAACTTGCTAATATTGTCAAATCATGTGCTAATTCACTCCTACCCATAACCTCTTATTAGTGAAAAAAATGTATCATTATTTTCATAAATACAACCATGCATAATAAAGGGTAATTGCTAGTCATTCACACTTAATTGATTTCATAAACACAACCAAAATACGAACTCTAGTTCTAAACAGAATGCTTACATAACCACGACCATACATAGATTAGTTACTAGGTCATAGACTAAACTGATATCTACCCAGAACCATTATTAGAATTTAGAAGGCAGTTTGGTTGTTATTTAGCAACAAGTCAAGAACAACTCTTCAAACTTCTCCGCGGATGAGAACGAAAACCAACTTAAATAAAAGCAGCACTGAAATCATCTAGGCTTTTCCAGGAGGGCACCTGCACACAACAAAGATATATATATGATTATAAAGTATCATGATTGTTATTATTATTAGCCATGTGTAGCAAGACGTATAGCATCATAATCTTATATTAACGAATAATAGATGTCCTCATAATCTCTCGTTCCATACTAAATAGCAGCTTATAACAACAATACAAGAGACATTTACCTTGGTAATCTTAGGGTCCAAGTGCCTCTCAATTTTTTTCATAGCCATATACTCCCTAACGCCGCTCAGCAAATAGAATACAGCTCCTGTTGCTTTATACAGAGAATTTCTCAGATATGAATGGTGGTCGTTTCTTTTTAATCTCGGATAGCCTAGCTTCTTTTGCTACAGCTTAATAAGTATGAGGAATATATGAATAGATAAATACGTAACAGCCATTACAAATATATTACCTTTTGAGGGGAATCGCCGCAAGTATACGTCAATGTCAGACTCCTCTAGAGAACCACTCTTTACTGGTAGATCAAAATTGATTACCAAACTAGCCTAATGTATAAAGATTGTTACAAAACATAATTAGAGTGAGACAAAACTCAAAACACTAATTTAAGGTAGAGTTCGGTTAAGATTAGGAATAACCATGGGTTTAAGTTTGTATAACATAACGCAGACATAATAAGAACCATATAAGGAATCCATTCAATAAAAAAAAAAAAAAAAAAAAAAAAAAAAGCAAAGTGGGTGCAAACAAACCTTAGATGGAATAATCCCTTCTCTAAGATAATTGATATCCGTTGTTATTAGAATCTGAACACTATCGTGTTGTATCACCTCTTTCTTGTTTCGTAAAATCACCATGAATCAATGACACTTGCAGGTAGTCATACTTGCTGAAGATTGAATCAAACTCGTTGTTGATTGAGTAATACAACATTTTCGCGAGTTCAAATGTGGGGACAAATATAACCACCTGTTTATCCATCTTCCCGAATTCTAGTATTATTTTCTTAGTGACCTCAATCTTGGATTTCTCATCAGGTAAATTCACTTTAAACCGCGTGACACGATCCAAAGAAACAGATTCCATCTTCACAAACAATCGCGTGAAACTGTACCTAAATGAAGATTACTTACTTATATTGGTTTACTAGTACTAGCTTATACTACGTAATTGTTGAACAATATGATTATTATTGAGTCATAATAAATAGAGGTTAAAAAACTCGGGCTTGGGCTTAATAATAATGTGAACACTGAAACCAAATGAAAAAAAAAGAATTTTCCTTTTTTGAAAAACAGCTTAACCTTCGAATTGAATATCTTTGTTTCATGCATGAATATGTGATGTTGATCATATTTATATAGATTTAATTAACCGTATCCTTATAATGTTGGTATTCTAGTTGGATATAGATTGAAAAAGAATAACCATCATAGCTAATTGGTGTCATGCATGGTATAAATTGCTTGTGATGTACGTTATACGTTTAAGTTTACTCATTTTTTAATAGTTAATCATATACATACATTAAGAGCAAAAGGTACTGTCGTGTCATAGGGTGATGCCGACGTACCTGCCCAAAAACACCATCGGCGCACCATACCGGCCCTCGCGCCGTAAGACTTCGCGCCATCACCACCAAGCCACGCCATAGCCTTTTTTTTTTTTTTTCAAAAATTTAGCCGTTGGTAACGGCTATACTACGAGTTAGACCGCAAGATGTTCTCGAGCGAGAGTCAAATGCGAGAGTTGATTTGCTCATGTCTCAAAAGTTAGCCGAGGACTTGCTAGTTAACCTTATGTATTTTTAATTTTAATGTCTTTTTTGTATTTTTTTAAATTTTTATGTAATGTGTTTTATTTTAAATTAATGAAATTTATTTTAGTTAAAATTTTGTATGTTTTATTTATATATAAAAAAAATTGTCCTATGGCACCACATTTTCTGGTGCCAACGGTAACGGCCAGAATGTGATACCATAAGATTTCTGGTGCCATACAGGGTTTTGCTGACGTGGCAGCACTTTTTGGCTATGAAACCAACTCAATGGCACGACGGTACCGTTGCTCTAAGATGTTGAATTACAGCTTACAAACGTTTAACTTGAAATTACTAAAAACAATTTACGTATATTATCTGAAGAATAGGTACAAAACAAATGGTGGAGTTAAAGACAAGCACAAGCAAAACTCTTACTAGAGTACATCTATTTTGCGATATAATGTTCCAACGGTGTCTAAACATCATTTTGAATACAGTAAAGATGCAAATGAGATTTAACTCTGAAATTAAAGCTCGCTTCTGATCTTTTTGGTAGAAAATGCACAAGTTCTGAAAGATATGGTGACATAGGTAAAACAGATTAGATTTATACAAACAACCAACTTTAAGCAAACGAAAGAAGCAAGTCCACGACAAATTACATTTAACCGAGCTTTAGATTTGTATGGAGACGAACGAGCCATGTCTATTTTGAGGGTTTAATTGAGTATGAAGGGGACGAATGGGCCTTTTTTGCAAACATGGGAAAACTTGAAGGGCCTCTCGGGACTTGGCGAAAAGAGATACACCACAAATTGCATTACTACATAAAAGCCTGGAGATAAGGTGACTTAATGCACCAAGAGATGGGATACTGTATTCCAGGAACCTTAACATCCCCTCTACCTGCTGCAAAATCAACACAATTCAAATCACTCAAATTCTCCAGATACACTCTTTCTGCTTCCATCGAACAAAACCATATCCCACTGGTAATTTATGGGCATTGATATGTTTGACCATATGATATTATGATATGATTAGATAATAATAACGAAATATATGGAGTAACTAATCTACTGACTGCTATTGTTTCAGATAGGGAAAAAGGTTAATAAGGTAGCAAGAAGGCTTGTGCGAATATCGACAGCAGAAGGGAAATGGCAGGGAAACTGGAAAGCTGACTATAACTTCACACTTCGAGACCTACAATTGGATGATTTAGTTGAAGCTGGTGATCCAAAAAATGCACGTGTCTTGGTGTCTCTAACTATTCACAGGGTATCTCATTTCTCCCTGTTGTGCTTAGTGAAAACGATAAAGGTGGCAACATGGGCGGCTCGATTGGGTTTAGTAACGGGTCAAAACACGGAATTTCTTGGCACAGGTCCAATTGGTTGAATAAAACGATAGAGGTGGCAATATTGTGAAAGGATCACAGTGTACACGTATGATAGCAAAAAGTGTTATTAGCCAATTTTTTTGAATAAAATGTACACTGTGTAATACCTTCAACCCCCTCGACCCATTTCCTTTAGCTAACTTTTTTTGTTTTACTAGTTTAAGCCGTTAGAGATGAAACATATCCCGCATCGACTCATTCATGCCTAAATGGATCAAAGTGCCACAGCTATAAAATGATATGGGAATGTATTGTAAGATAAATGTTTGTGTTTTACCAGCATGCAGGCTTTGGGCTTTCAGTCGATGGGACAGTTGACACATCATTCACCAGAAAGTGTAGCAACTGCTCTTTGCCTTACTGCAGAAAGGTACTCTTGTGTGTGGACTGTTATGGTGTGAACTGTGAAGGTCAATTAGATGAGTATGTTATTGTACGCAAGAGATGTGTTATTTAAGTTGTAGGTCAAGTGCTTATTAATACTATTTGTTGCCAGATCACTTCCAACTTCAATGTATGGGTTCTCTCGACTACCAGCACTGGTGACTCAAATCAGCTGCCTGAGATTGGCGGCGACGATCCATCAGTAACTCTCTATGCATACATATACACTTTATAGATACACATAATATGTATACATAGGTCTGTATGTATGTGCATGCACTTGTGTGTGTGTGTGCGTGTGTGTGTATGATCTTATATATATAGATAGATGCTAGAGAGTATGTAGACATATCTCTTTCATGTATATGTGCATATGCATGTGTATAAACAATACACATACATATGCGAGTGTGCGAGTGTGTGTGTATCAGTGTATGTGAGCACGCATGAAAGCAACCACAAGAGGGCTGAGCACCTTGACATTTTGCAGGTAATCTATGTGAAACCTGGATGTGAAGCAGATCTTGACTCGCTAATACAGGACACAATTCGACTCAACACTTCAGTGAATGTAAGATTGACAGGCACTCTACATACTGCTCAATTTGTCCCCAAAAATATAGTCCACGTTTAAACTTTAGTGTCAAATGTCTTCCTTCTGAAATTTATAACTAACAATGATATTTTGGTTTTACAGAAACCCTAAGAAGTAAGAACTGTATTTTGGCATTTAAGTAGTACTGTATAACATAAACATATTCCATAAAAATCTAATTCATATATTTGTAACACAACCGTTGTTATGTGTTTGCAGGAAACCTGTTCAGATTTTTGTGAGAAATCAGAGCTCGGGTTAAAGCGTAAGTATAAGCAGTGAACTTGTGAATACGTAATAGCTTCAGCATACACCAAAAAAGAAGATGTAACATGTGTTAAATTACATTACATTTATAGATCAGTCCTCTTATCTGAAGGTCTTTTTTTTTCATTGCAGAAATAAGCAAGGCAAATACTCCAAGTGTGGATAAGAGGTGGTCCAAGTTACTAGAGTTAAAGAACTTGTATCAATAAACTTTTTACGGTTAGTAATATGGTCTTGAATCTTATATTCAAATACCAAATATGTGCCGCTCATCATACCGACATGCACAAATAACTTTATCTAACCTTTCAGTTCCACAGAAGATCAATGTGAGCCAATAAAACTGAGTCGAGCATCGCTTATACTTTACAAAAACAGAAGAACGTATACTTTCTTTAGCACTAGGGGTGAACAGCTGGCACCCAATTTCAGGCTGCAATGTTGTCATCTGTATATATCTTTTGGGGTTAGCACATTTCAATTTTGCTTAATGTATCTCTATGACATACACAAAATACCCCACAAATAATAACTACCTGGATATTTTCTAGTCTACCCTGTGTTATCTCCAATTGCGCACTTTGAGAGACAATTTGCTAGTCTAACTTGGGTTATCTTAAAATATGCACATCTTCGAGAGGCTAGCATGAATAAAGCCTATAGTGCAAGGAATTACCAAATGATTAACTATACAAGACCACTAAATATAAATTTCCAACAACCATTTGACAGAGTTAAAAGTGAAGAGCGGATATAAAGGTGACAAGCAAAATTTAACAATTTAAAAAGGCATCTATTTGTGATTAATCAAAAATCATGAATACAAAACAGCATCTATGAGTTATAACCATCTCAGAAGGTCAAAAATTTGATGGCAATAACGTTATCCTGTACAGCTATACAAATGTTACAAGTTGTAAGTTGAAAAATGAAAAGGTTGCGCAGACTTAACTTAGTCTGAGAATAAAGCCAAGTGACATCATGTCATTGGCCAATCAAGCTGTTGCACAGTTCCATTAACTATATTCCATGATCCATCAGCAATCTCATCGAACAGTTGATTCCAACCCCATGCCGAGTACCCCACAAAAAACCAGTAATCAGTCATGGACCGATTACGTAACTTTAATTTTTGTATTAAATCAATTGTGGCCAATTGATCAAGGAAGTATATGTCTGGTAGAATTTCAGGGTGTTCATTCTTGTAAGATTGTCGAGTTAAAGAAACAAGAGGCAGTCCATGTGTCATGACAGGACCACCAAAAGATAAAGGTGCATCCTTCAAAGATTCTAACCCCTCTTCAAGTCCTGTGATGTAATCCCAACTGATAAGCTTGTTGAAAATCAGACCTTGAAATTCAGTACTATGATTTACTTTCACTACGAGAATTTTAGAACTGGCAAATGGATTTACACCGAACAGTTTTTCTGTTGCAACGAGTATGGAACCTGGTCGTATTTCATGTCGAGGTTCACTGGAGTCATACGGTATATGAAGTTCAGTCTTGTCTTTACTTCCTAATGTGTGTGTTTGGGTTCTGGCTTTTAGTAGAATCTCATTATTTTCCTTCGAGAGTGGAACATCTGAATGTATTACAGGTTCTGATGCATTTTTGTACGATTTGTCATCAGCACCGTGTTCAGCTTCACTCCATAATTTACCTATGACATAGTCAATAAAAAACCTAAATGAAACATGTATTGTAGAAACCTATAATCAATATAGAAAATGAGCAATACCTTACCAGAATAATACATATGGAAAAATATTTTTCAGTTGTTTAGTTATAAGGCATTAAATTAGTCTTACAGCAAATGATTTAGTTAGACTCTTGGCTCTTCAGAAAAGATTTGCCAAATATCATTTTCTGCGAAAACACGCAAAAAAGAAAGAAAAAACAAACAGTAAACAAAAGCATTGCCAATTAGAGACATTAGCTTTGTATTAATACATTATGTTATAACTTATAATGAAGCTGCAATCACAGAACAAAACTAGGTACATACGGAGATTTGTATACGCTACGACTAAGTAGTAAGATGATTGTATTGTAAACATTTGTTTCCTTTTATAACAACAATACGATTAGTATACATAGATGGCCTTGTTGTATCTTTCAGTGTAAATTACTAAATTTACAACTAGAGCCTACTGAACTCTGAGCATCTATGATAGAACCTAATGGAAAAACTGAAAATCCTGACTAATGGCCATCATATCAACAAGTGACAACAAATGAAGTTACATTAGCTATGTCAAAGGATTTTAGGTTTGAACAAGCACAAAATAAAAGTCTGGACCAGAAATTACCTCGCTCGTTGTAAAGCCAATGAGAATCGCCACCTTGATCAGCAATAAATTTGATGATATTGGATACTGACATTTCCCCATCATAAGAGATTGATTCCTTCCTTTCTGCTGGATATAACAGCAGAGATGGGTAAAGATCCCTCTGCATATTCAAAGAAACTTAAACTATTATCAATGCACTCTAATAATAGGCTATTGTTTAACAGATTGAACTAGATGAGGCGAACAAAAACTGATGCCATAAGAGCTTGTTGTAGGCCTATTTGGTTGGACTAACGGTTGTATCACTAAGGGAAAACGTGTGTTAATCAAGATCCAACAAAGAAGAAGTACAAAGCAAGGAAACATCCGAAAATGTGAAATGGAATCTAAGTGAACCAAGGTAAACATTTAATGAGATGCTATATAATAATTGCAAATGCCTACTTTATAGAAAATGGAATACACAAACATGAAGGTCGGATACTCGGATTGAGCATACAAATATTTACAATAAAATAAAACTAAGGGATGAACAAGTACCTTAGTTGACGACTTTAGTAGCAAACTACAGTCATTTTCTGTGCAATCCATCATATAGATCATTGGGAACTTCAATATAGTATTATTTATGCCATCTGCAACATACCAAACTTTGCTTAAAAAAAATATAGTAAAGAAGTTTAAGAACAAATAAATGGAAGGGAGTAAAAGTAGATGGCGGCAAGCAGGCAACTTTACTAAATAAAAATGCAAACACCATCTACCAGTTGATAAGGACTTACCATTCCTTGATAAGTATTCCTCGTTCCTATATTGACTTCTCACAATATTGTCATAACCCTTAAATGCCCGGTATATTTCACGAACCACGAGTTCCGTTCTCAGACAAAACCCACACCAACTACTCGTAAAAAGCACCAATACATCCTTCGTCCAGGCATTGTCAGCACTAAAAGAACCAGAGTGGTTACCAACAACCAACTCCCTAAATGTAGGACCACTAATACGTGATATAGAATCCACCTCATGAAAATCTTGATTAACAAATGGCGGGCGTGGGCTCTCTTTGGAGTCAGGAACAACAGACTTGGACCTTACATATGGTACAAGACTTCCATTGAGAAACATGTGAAGAAATCCAGATAGGGAAGAATTACTAAAATCAGCCTCTTCAGAATACACATAATGTTGATGTGAAATGGGATCAATAATAACCAATGACGGAATCTTTAAAGCACCGGTTAGAGTTTCTAGTAACCGAAATTGTCCATCAACAAAGAAAAACTGAGCACTTGTATTAACAGATATCTTTTCATCATCACCCACATCTGACACTTGATCTTTTTTAGAATCAGTACTACTACCCATAAGACCTTTCTTAGATAGTTCTGCCACTTTATCATCAGATTTAACATCTTTTTCCGACACTGTAATGTCAATATCATCAGAGAGTAGCTGAAAGCCTACATCTTTAGCAAGTGAACTCAATTTTCTTTGTTTCTTCTGTTGAAGAACATATTCCAACACTTCTTGCAAGGAATTACCTTGCAAATTTGAAGCAACATCATTAATAGTAATCTGCTTACCATCTTCAAAGGCCATGATAGTTATTTTGTCTTCCAGTACCGTTACCTTTTGAGATGACGTTGACAACTCTAATTTAGGATGCCGGGGAACAGTCCTTGAAGCATGACCTTCCATGGGTTTCTGAGGCTTGACAACATTTTGCGCATTCTTTTTAAATGGAATATGATTATCTGATGCTAATTCTCTAAAGACAGTAAGAGCCTCTTTGCTCTTTCTTCTGATCTTCAAGGATTCAGATGATCTGTCAATGAAAAGGAGTGCTGATGGCCTATCTGATGGTAAACCAGGATCAAAATCATACTCATCACCTTTAAGCTGTATTTCAGTAGAAATTAAGAAGTCAGCACATGGGTTTCAAAAGGATGATATTTGTGAAGTTCACAGCTTTTCAAATATGGTATATGATAGAAGATAAAATTAGCATGTAAAAACATTTGGGATGCAAAAAAATTACACCAAACAAATATAATGGATAAATTAGCTAAGGTTCATCATCTTCTTGATCACTACTTATAGAAATATCATGCAAAAATCCCAAGTACTGACAGTTCAAGAAACACAATCTGCGTTAGTAAAATATAACCGACTAGAGTTCTAGAAAAGATATCACATTTGGACAAAATGTTCAACAGATGTGGGAAAAAAAACCCTGTTTTCTGAATCATGAGACTTTCACATCGAGGTCTACAGAATACAAGCCAAAGTCGAGAAACATACACCATGTTTAACAGAGAGACAGAAAGTCATGTAGTAAACCTTAAGTTCTGACTTCCCTATGATAAACTGGTAATTCAAATCATCAGATGAAGGTGCAAAATTCAATGTACGCGGTTAAAACAACAAATGATGGACATACAGTGTTACAAAACGAGAAGGGTGGTTAGATTAATGTGTGAATGCGGGTGCTCTTGTTTTCAAGGTGGGAATAACTACGGGTAAGAGTATGATTGAGGAGAGAGAAAATCCAGCTTCCACTAAGAACATTTATATTGGAATGAAACTCGTTCCCTCATTCCCATACCTAAATAACAAACACTGCTTAAATCTCTAATGAGCACAGCTAATAAGAAAAAACTAGCACACCTCCAGAAAGAAATTGGATAAATGAACCAATGACAAACGATGAGCAGTGATATAAGCTCACCTCCATAACAGGTGATGCATCAATCTCTAAAATCCTTTTGAGATCACTTCCACTTCTGAAAACCTTTGCACAGCTAGGACATCCAGTAGTGTAAAGCATCATCGACCACAAACCAGTATCACCAATACCTAGAGATGAAAATAGCGATCTCTCAGATACATGACCGAACTTTAGCCTTTCAGGGGGTAGAAAGAATTCTGTGACAGAAGTAGTAAAATTGTATATGGAAGACTCAAACAGCTGGAACTCCTCAAAGCTGCAGGATGCTCCATCATTAGATCTCAATTTCTCAGCCTCCATGAAATCACTCTCATTCAGAGGAGCAAATTCCCCAAGCCCAGGAAGTCCACTAAACTGATTATCAACATCGCAGGTGATCCTTTCGTTTTCCATTCCCTGTTTAAAGAAATAAATTATATACAAGTTATGACCAGCACCTTCATTGCCTTTTGCACCTCATAAATAAGTGGAAACAGAAACTACCGTCCACCTTATTCTTCTTCCCAACAGCTGAACTTATTTCATCACTTTCTCCGAATAAACCTTTCCCACGAAGAACGCCTGCATGACGAAGCTTTCATTGGTACAACAGAATGTCTTTAACCAGAAAAACTCAAAAGCAGGTGCCCTTTCTAAATGCTAGATTATTTCCAGAAGCAACTTAGGATAATTAGGTTTTACTACAATAAACTTTAGCACTGTAAAACCAGTAATTATGCGCACGTTATTTGTCTCCTAATATAGAAGATTATCGCGTTTTGGTGTAAGGGAGATACCATATTAAGTATTCAAATTAAAGAGCTACAACCGAGTAAGTTCTGGCCTTAAGTTCTCTATAAAAAGACATGAAAATAGTAGGAAGTAATACCAAAAGCGTTCTTAGAGCCATTATTCATGAATTTAGCCGTCAGTTTGGGTGTCCATCCACAGAACTCCAAAACAAGTAAAGCCTTGTCTGTTGACTCAAGGAATGTGGTTAGATCCTCCGCAGTTGATAAAGACTTAAGGGGGATTTCTTCAGGCAAAAGTGACATAAGATACCTAACAGACGATAATATGTTCTGAACCCGAAGTGCTCCTTGATACTTGTATGGCAAAGAATGGCGATAACATATAACATTTATATCCCCCGTAGCACCGAGCCCATCTGCCAGCAACTTATCAAGATTTTTATGAACAACCATCAACTTCAAAGTTCTGAATTTCTCTTTCTTTCTAGTGACTACGGCTAATTCCTTCATAAGAGATCGGGACTCGCCAGACCCTGAAAGTCAAATTGAGGCCTATCAGTATTGGTAAGCAAAAAAAATTTTAAAAATCCACCATTTATTCTTAATAAATTCAAACAAAGAAGTCAGACATGCGTATATTTACAGTTGCTTAAAAAACATACATATATAGACTTATCAACGAAGACCATCCCTATCAGATTGTCATGAAACGAATTTAGTCCGTAATAGTCATAAACTCATAATGTGTTACTTTCAATCTCATTAAGTCTTCCTCCCTCTAGTTCCTTCTATAACCTCCTTCCATCTACAGTCACTAAGTTTGACCAAATTAACATTAAGACATTCAAACCATCCCAATCTCGTTTATTTAAAAACCACACTACACGCTGAAGTAACCAACAATAAAAGAACCGATCAAATTTTGCCAACACTCCTATATCATAAAGCAGCTCGTATCACATTAACTACTCAAACGGCATCTACTCCTACCAAATAATTTTTATAAAGCCCAAACTTCAATAATCACTAATCAAACTAACCATATTCGACTTTGAGGTCAAATTCGCATTGGATTTCATCACTTGTCTCATTGTTCACTAACTAGTAGTAATCTATTATCACTTAATTTCAGAAATTTGACCAAATTTACATTCAGACCACCAACTTAAACCTATCAAAGCTCAAGCTACCTTAAACCGAATTCTAAGCTAAAGTCGCCAACTATACCACACCGATCATCTTTTAACAGCAATAATAAACGCTGCCCTACAATTCACATTTCATAACGCAGGTCATTCACGCATTAATTAACTATCCATACATTATGTCCTCATATTTTGTAAAGCAGGTCACGTCATGTGGTTAATTATTCTATAACTAGACTCACTAAACATCCACATAGCAACATAAAGAAATCACCTAACGAAACTAACAGTATCCGCTTTTGATGTCAAACTGTCGCATTCGGATCCATCACTTCTCTAACTAATTAATAACAAGTACTAGTCTAATATCACTTACTCCCATTAACCTAGTCTGTTTCATTTATAACAAGAATTTACACAATACAGTACATATCAGTTCACGCAACAAATTTATACACCAAAATGCACAGTAACGACGGCAATACGATAACGACTTAATCGAATAATACAGTACACAACAGCTCGTATAACAAAGATATACAAAACGCATAAATAAAATTTGTAAAGTGGCGATGATGAATAGTCTACATCAAAACAGCTCATATAACAAATTTAACTGATAACTAAGTGAAATATTTATAAGATAGAATAACACGATGACGATACGATAGCGATTATTTATATATATTAAAGTTTGACCAAATTAACAGTCACTAAGTTTGACCAAATTAACATTAAGACATTCAAACCATCCCAATCTCGATTTATTCAAAAACCACATCACAAGCTGAAGTGGCAAACAATAACACGGCGATCGAATTTTGCCAACACTCCTATATCGTAAAGCAGCTCGTATCACATTAACTATTCAAACTGCATCTACTCCTACCAAATAATTTCTATATAACCAAACTAAACTTCCACATAGCAACATAAAGCCCTATCTTCAATAATCACTAATCAAACCAATTATATTCGACTTCGCGGTCAAATTCGCATTGGATTTCATCACTTGTCTCATTGTTCACTAACTAGTAGTAATCTATTATCACTTTTCAGAAATTCGGCCGAATTTACATTCAGACCACCAACTTAAACCCTATCAAAGCTCAAGCTACCTTAACCCCCGTTCTAAGCTGAAGTCGCCAACTATACCACACCGATCATCTTTTAACAGCAATAATAAACGCTGCTCTACAACTCACATATCATAACGCAGGTCATTCACGCATTAACTATTCACACAGTACGTCCTCATATATCGTAAACATTTCACATCAGGCGTTAGTTATTCTATAACTAGACTCACTAAACATCCACATAGCAACATAAATCCCTAGGCATAGAAACTTCAGAAATCACCTAATCAAACTAACAGTATCCGGTTTTGATGTCAAACTCGCATTCGCATTCGATTCCATCACTTCGCTAACTAATTAATAACCAGTATAGTCTAATATCACTTAGTCTAATACAGTACATATCAGTTCATACAACAAATTTATATACAAAATGCACAGTAACGACGGCGATACGATAACGATTTAATCAAATACAATACAAAATAGCGCGTATAACAAACTTATATACAAAACGCATAGTGTACATCAAAACAGCTAATATAACAAATTTAACTGATAACTAAGTGAATGTTTATAAGATAGAATTACACGATGACGATACGATAGCGATTTAATCGAATAATTATATATTAAAGTACACAGCAGCTCATATAACAAACTTATATAAAAAAATATAAAATAAGTAAAGGTTTAAGAGATGTAATAATTACAGGGAACGGTAACGATAACGATGAGATAAGGATTTAATCGAATCTGAGATGAGAAATTGTGTTTGGTGAGGATTTGCCATTCAACTGGTGATGACGTGTCGGATTTGGAGTGAGCTGATTGGATTGAGAGTGATGATAGTGAGATGATGATGATGAGGATGAGAAAAAGTAGTGACGGTGGTGAACGACGGTGGTCTAGCGTCATTAGTGACGGAGTGATGAGTGAGATGAGTAGTAGTGTGACTTGACCCGGATATCACGTCTGTTGCCCGGAGGTGTGACTGTCTACTTGTTCGGATGCGGGTCGGATCATAAACCTCTATAAATTAACACCCGCGTAAAATAATAACCTCAATAAAATTAAGAGTAAACTACACCATTCGTTTTTGTGGTATGCGTTGACCGACAAGCATCGTCCTTTGACAAAAAAAAATGCACCGTCCGTCCTTAATTGTGAAACGTTATTCAGCGTTGGTCCCTCATCCTAACTGGCGTCAGTAACGGGCGTTAAGCCTATTTTAGTCGAGGGTATTTTTGTCTTTTCCCACCCACACCACTTTTCCCACCCACAATCCCGCTTCTTTTATTTCTCATTTCCCACCTTAATATATAACCATCCCATCCTACCTAAACTTTTTATTTTTCTTTCTTTCTTCCATTAACACCTCTAATCACAATAATTCAAGATAAGAAATTGTCAATTGTCACTGTGAAAGACGAGCAGTGGTGAGAACATCATGGACCAATATCAACCCAGGACGAAGGTTTTTTGGTTGCCCTGATATGGTGCGCATCATGTTATTTTGTGAGTAAGAACATGGTTTTGGTTGCTTTTATGATGTTATTAACTATTATTGTTTAATTTTTTTAACAGGGATCAGATTGTCCTTTCCTTGATAGGGTGGATCCCCCAATGTGTGCTCGATCTGTTAACATAATACCCGGACTATTGAGATCACTGAACAACCATCGAGGACAAATCCAAGAGTAGCAGGAACAAAGAGCAAGGATGAAGAAGTGTTTTTATGTTTCTTGGGCTCTTTTGTTGATGTCTGTTGTGTACAATCTGTTAACTTAAATAAGATTTTAAGTTAGGTTCTTTTATGGGTATCTAGTGTAAGTTAAGGTTATTTTGTGGTGTTTAAGTTCTTTTGTGGTGTTTAGGTGTTTAGCGGATGTTTTGTGGTTTCTATGAATGAATCAAATGAAGTTGTTGATATTCTTTTTGTGTTGAATGTATTGAACCTAAGCACTAAAATTATAACCAAACCATATGATGAATGTGACCCATTAGCAAATAATGATAGTCAAACAATTAAAAGTCAAAGACTTGTGTTCTTTTAGTCACTGAATTACCAAAAAGTGACCCATTACCAGAAAGTGGAATAGACCCATTACTTGTTAAGTCAAATGGACCCATAACAAGAAAGTGAAATTACAGATTCTTGACACATTACCAAATAGTCAACAAGTAAGTCTAATAGAACCATTACCACATACAAGCCAAATACAAAAGAAGTCAACTACATATTTAAGTGCAATACCAAATACAAGCCATGATCATGGCATACAAGCCATGATCATACAAAATAGCCCAACTGCATCTAAGTTTTGCAGACCAAATACAAGCCATGATCATACAAAGTCATAATCCTACTGAGACCATGTCCAAATACAGATAAGTAGTCATAATGAAACTGAAATAATACATAAACAGAAATATCAACCAAGAACAACTACTTTCTTCCTTGGTGGACCTTTCTTCTTCTTTCCATCATCAACTGCTACTCCTTTACCTTTATCAGCATCACTAGGTCTTCTTGCAGAGTTGTCCTCTTCCCCATAAGCACTTATAGTTTTCCTCTTCTTACCACCTCCCTTTGACTTTGATTTTCTTGGTCCAGTGCAACTCCTTGAGTTGTGACCTCTGGTTCCACACTTGTCACATGTGACAGTCTTGAGTTTCCTTGTGAGCTTACCATCCTTGGACATATGCACAGTATCAACATCTGCCCTAGACTTCCTCATTTCCTTTCTTGGTCTTCCAACATGTGGTTGATGTTTTGGTGGTAGCAGAGTTGTTGGTACATTACACTTAGGCCAATGAACTGGACCTCTGATTGGTTTGATCATGTATGAGTAAACCTTCTTCCATGTATCCAGCCTATAACATGGAAATGCATTAATAATGTGAATTCAGGCAATGTAAATGAACTAATGCATCAATCAAAAAAAGTTATTACATACCTATAACATGGATGTACCCATTCCTCTGGTAATCCTACTGATTGATTGTTAAGTGCCATAGTCCAATTTGTTGCAATGGCATGTTTACAAGGGATCCCAGTTAACTCCCACTTTCTACAGGTACATGTCCTCTGCTCCACATTCACCACACACTGATCATTCCATGGACTACTTACCTCATAATAAATACCTCCTCCCCAAGTAATTGTATACTTATTTGCTTCATCACAGTTCAACTTCAAAATCTTTGTAGTAGTAGGTGTGAGTGGACCATCACATCTTTCAATCATTTTATTCACATTAACTATTCTTTTCATTATATATGACCTTGCAAATTCCAATGTTGAAATGATTGCCTTATCTCTACCACCAACAAGCTTTCCATTAAAAACTTCACACATATTGTTCACCAATACATCTGACTTAGCTCTCCCTATTAAAAATTCAAATTTAAGTTAAAGACTGTAAATGTTTCTTGGAGGCTATTTGCAGACTTGAACTTACTGAAAAGTTATTTGCAGACTTGAACTTAGTGCAAACAATCACCTATTTGCATACTTGAACTTAGTGCAGACTAATTGAACAAAATAAGTTAGTGTAGTGCTGAGGCTATACCTGAGAAATGGCTTCTTGCCCAGTGCTGAGGTGGAATCTTCAATAACCACTCATAAGCAGGCTTGCTAAATGCTTTGAACTCATCCATTGCAAGCTGAAACTCTGACAATGTTGTTGTTGTGGCACATTTCCATAACAGGTCTTTGTAAGCTGCACCACTCCATTGCAGCTTTATATTTTCATGAATGTGCTTGACACAAAATCTGTGCTCAGCACAGGGAAACAACTTTGCAAGTGCTAGAATAATACCCTACCACAAATAAACAGACATATGTTACAAACAGATAATGTACATCACATAAAAAGCATTAAATGTGAAAAGAGAATCATACCTTCTGTCTATCACTAATAAATGTGGAATTGGAATTTCTATAAAGGTCCAAATCATCTCCCAGTTTTGTAAGAAACCATGTCCAAGAATGTGTGTTTTCAGTCTCCACAATACCATATGCCAAAGGGTAGATCCCATTATTTGAGTCAACACTTACAGCAGTAAGTAATTGACCAGGGAATGGACCCTTCATTAATGTCCCATCTAGTCCAAGTATTTCTCTCAATCCAGCCTTGAATCCTTGTTTCAAAGGCCCTAAGCACACATATATTCTTTTAAAAACCCTTTTTGGACATGTATGATCTGCCTCTTGATAACGCTACACGCGTCGTTCGGGGTCAAAAGAACTTTATTTTCTTCGAGCAAGTTTTATAACACCCTAGGCAGTGAACCTAATCGTTGTAGTGTAGTATTAGGGTAAGCCACGGGTATTGATATCGTTCTCTAGGGGAATAGGAATGCTAGTGAGAAGTTACTACGCTAAGGTTGGGGTTGAGGAAGATTATTTTTTATCTATTTTTATGTTTTTTTAGGAAATGGAAAGGTATGAATCTCGGGGTTTGGATTTGGGGGTTGGTATTGCTACCGATTACTCTACTTATCTAATTATCTAATCTAAGGTGTATGTAGTCTATGTCTAATTATTGTGTGCTCGTATGATAGTTTAAAGATGTGTTCACTTAGGTTTTACTACTCCTTAATTATCTCCTATTGATGGTTGAATTGCCACGTCCTTATTCTTAATTGCGTTGTGTGTCTAAAGTCGTAGGGTATGCGTTTATCCCTAACTCTTTGAAGTTACCAAAGGGTCTCGTCTACAAGACCCACTAGTGTTTATAAACTCTAACTCTAAGGCCTCTTTGGATGGTTTAGCTTACAACCACTCTAAGTGCTATAACCTAAGGTTCACAAAGATTAATCAAGAATTAAGTACACAACGAATGACCTATCGCATTACTAGATCATTAACAATTAAGATAAGAGACAACCAATCAATATTTAATAATTAAGTTTCATATTCCCTAAGCAAACACACAAGTAAATTAGCCGGACATGGAGAACATGCAAGCATACACACAAATAATCAAAGACATAATTGAATTAATGAAGTAAAACACTTATCTTGATGTAAGATAGGGTTTGGAACCCTAAAATACTGTACAAGACAACCTTGGTTCGATTTAGGTTTTTACTCCAAAAGACTACCCACCAATACTGAAAAATTCGGATTCTATATATAAGATTACATATGCGACGGCGTCACCTTATGTTTTGTGACGCCGTCGGGTCGCCGTCATTAGGGTTTCGTTTTGGCCACGTTAGTCTTGCGACGGGGTCACCTTAAGCATGTGACGCCGTCCTCTTCAGCTTCTGACGCCGTCTGGATCGAATCTAGGCTGTCTGAGTTGCGACGGCCTACTCTTTTAAAGCCTGACACCGTCACATGAAAATAAGAGATTTGGCTTCTGTCCCGTCACAAAATCCTCCGACGGCGTCGCAGTTAAGCAGTGACGCCGTCACCTTGTCTTTTCAGCAGCTAGAGTGTCTCGATTCTTGACTTTGGTCATTTTCTTCGTATATTCGCGCCTTTTCGTCCAAATAAGTGCCATTACAGCAATTTGCCTTCAAGAGACCTAAAAAGTGAAAAGAAACGATATTAAGTAATAACGGATACAAAAGTGATCAAATAAGGGCTTAAACGACCCCTCAAAAAGGTACATTTTAAAACCTTATCAAATATCCCTACACTTGGTATTTGCTTGTCCTCAAGCAAATGTGCTTTTAGCCAATTAATTTATAAGTTAAGGGTCATGAAGCATTGGTTTGAAACAGTCCACAACACATATAAGCCCCGCAAAAGTCATAACAAGCACGGAAATTACATACTAGCACCTCACATGGGGTGTTTGGATACTCACATCTCTCTCGGGTGTATATGAAATATAACAAGTTGGAAATGGAAGATTAAACACTCATTAACCGGTCCTAGTACATAGATTACCATAGGCTTGAGAATAGATCAAACCTCCATCGCTTTGGCGTAAGCACCTAGGAAAGACTATCAAAGAGGTCTTTAAAGGGTTGTAATGTTAGGCTTACGGTAGGGAAACAAAGGGTTTGGTGGGATAGGCTATTTAGTGGTGGCAAGTCAAAAATCTCTATGTTACAAGCATACGAAGAATGGCGTTGCTAAGCCAAGACTTGACACTCTAAACTCTAGATAACTGAAACAAACAAACATAAATTTAAAGGATAGATGTAGGATGGTAGCCCGTATGTTTTTTTTTTTTTTTTTTTTGAACACTCTATTTTTTTTTCTTTTTCTCCTTTTCTATTTTTTTTTGATTTTTTTTTTTTTTTTTTTATACACTTTTACTCTACCATCCTCTACGGTAACTTCAAAATGATAGGGATTTATAGGCACATCCCTACACTTGAGTTTTTATTACTCTAACACTAATTTGACCTGAATTGAAAAGATCAAAACACTTGGGGTACGTTATTACGCAAATTAGAGAATTTAACGTTCCCTTCCAATCATTTTATAAACTTTAACTTTTTCCCATGAATCCCAATCGTCCCAAAACTGTGTACAAAGGATATGACTCGACTTAGCAACTCATGCAAGCAACTAGATAATTGAACTAAGGGTTTAGGGTGATAACAATAATGCACTAAAAGTGAGTGCATACATGGTAGGCTAAGGCGATTTGGGTGTATATTTGGGGGTGGGGTGTAAACAATGCTCTTCATTGATATTCCGGAAAAACCGAAACATCACGAGAACCGCGAAAAGGATAGGCTCTGAGGGGTTAACTAGGGGTATCGTGTACTAAAAATGAGTACAACGCAAAGGGTGTGGGGGAATTACTCAACCGATGTGGAAGAAGTAATTATATTACGGGTATCAAACAAGGGTTATCCTAATGCCTCTTATCATTTAGTTATTCCTAACTACACAAGTGTAGTCTTACTAGCGATCTCGGAATGCATCACAAAACAAGTTCTAGAATCTATTATACTACCGGTTCACACTCTAAGCATTGAAGATGAATGCTTTTAATTCCTACTAATCTAAGGGCGATCCTCACATTTTGGGTGGAATTTAGGTGGTAAAGGGTTTTTGTGCTAGTCATGCAACTTCCTATCAGTGAGACGCTTTTGTTAAGACTAATGGCCCACTCCTATATGTCATGAAAAATTTCAAATTTGGTGCCAAAATTACCCTAACCGCCATTTTCTCATGGTTTATTACACAAATACAATTGGACAAAGCAAATAATCAAGGATAAGTATAGTTTCAAAGTTCCCGTTTTATTTTCCCTCCCTACACTTAAACTGAACATTGTCCCCAATGTTCCCCGAAAGTATCAAAGTTATGATAATGGAAGGTAATAAAAAACGAAAGAAACTAGTACTCCCCTGATTAGCTCGGTAGGATCCGTGTGTGAAGTAGTGGTTAAATCCTTTCCAAGAAGAATGTGTGCGTGAAAAGCTCCTTCCAATCTTTTGTTTCTTCTTCTTGATAAATAAAACCTGCACATTCGAAGAAAACAAATGAAACTTTCGCGTAAAATCGGCGGTAATAATATATATAAGACTCGACTAAACTAGGATATAATGCTTGTGGAATGGATGTTTACAGAATTTCTGGAAAATTAAGACTTGGAAAATTCCAAAAATTTACAAGTAGCTCAGAAAAAGAGAAAAAAGTAATCTGTTGTTTTTACTCCTTCCTGACGCCGTCAGGTTGCAATCCTGACGCCGTCAGGTTATCCTGACAAAAACTGGTCTGCGATTTTCTGGAAAAAAATTCTGGAAAATTTACATCTTTAGAATCTGGAAAAATTTCTACAAAACATCCATTATGACTCGATACAAGCATTTGACTCGAACAAACACACATATATATCTTTTAATGAATTGCTATTCTCATGTTTACGTTTCTTTTGAAAATGTGTGTAATCCTCCCTACACTTATCCTTTATGTAAAATACCTTTATATGCAATTAAGAAGAGGTTAAAAATAAAATAAAGCATTTTTATAAATTTAAATATGAGAATAAACAATCAATAAAAGATATACGACACTAACAAGCAAACAATTAAGCATGGGTTGCCTCCCACGAAGCGCTTTTCTTTATTTAAGAGTCTTGTAGCTAGACTCGTAGTCGTGCCCCTACGTTACTTCATTACCGCCATCTCATTCCTTCGCTTTCCCTTCGTCGAAAGGGTGTAGACGTTGTATGCTTACCGTGGATTCCTTGCCAACGTCGTCTATTATGGTGACGGTTTTATCCTTTAGATTGGTTTCCTTCACTGTGAAAGGCCCAAACCATCTTGGTTTGTTTCTACCTCGTAATGCCCTTATCCGTTATTTGTATAAAAGTACTTTTTATCCTTTTAGAAATTCCTTAGGGTTCCTTTGTGCCTTTGGTATCGAAGTAGGATTATTTCCTAACTTCTTATCGGGTTTCCACAACGTTGCATACAATCCTTGAACCATAAAGTCCCTAAGCCCCTTTTCCCAATCATTCATTTTCTTCTTAACAATATTGCCAGGGGCTTGTGGATTTCCACCCGTAATCATCTCCATGATCTTAAGAGGATACCTTGGAATGATGGGTATCCTAGCGTACCCTTTCCCACTTTTAAGTACCATGATGCCCTCTCCGCATTTGATGGTTGCCTTGGCGGTGGCCAGAAATGGTGTCCCAAGAATGAGTGGCACGTTTTTATCTTCCTCAACATCAATGATCACGAAATCCACCGGATAAACGATATTAGCCACCTCTATTAGAACATCCACCGCGATTCCTATGGGGTAGACATAGGTGTGATTAGCTAAGGAAAGTCTAAGATCGGTCTTGGCTGGTTTCTCCTTAGTTAACTTATTATAGATTGATAATGGCATTATGTTCACATCACTCCCTTGATCAGCTAAGGCATTTATATTATCAATATCTCCTATGCTACAAGGTATCACGAAGTTCCCTGTGGTGTCTCGTTTTTTTGTTAATGGTTTTTTTAGAACCAACTCATACAGAGGTCCCATAGGTAAGGCGTCATACTCTTCTTCTGTCATTTTTCCTTCAAGGGCTTCCCTAAGAACCTCATTGTACCTAAAGTTGTTTACTTGGTTTGCAATGGTCTTTCTGTTAATTTCGTGCTTAAGGTAGTACTCAATGGTCTCAGGCTCATCATTAGGTTCTGCCTCCTCCCTCTTGTTATCCTCAGTTTTCCTCACCTCAACCTTTCCATCCTCAGGCATAATGGAAATGGCGTTAACAAACGAAGTGGGAGGACAATCGTTGCTTCTTACTAGTACCTTTTCGGGAACTTTTGTTTTGGTAAATTCTTTTACCAAGTTCATCATTTCCGTCATTTTTGCTTGCATTTACTCTCTCTGCCTATAAACCTCCTCTTCAAATTTGGCTAATCTCTCCGTATGAGCTGTCACGTACTCTCTCATTTGTTCTTTAAAGCTTGGTGAGAGTGGTATTGGGGAAGTAGAACGGAAGCGCCTTTCAGAATTGGGGTTTTGCTCACGACTTGGGGATTCTGAAAAAGGTGTTGGGTGGTTGGTGGAATTGGCGGAATTAACTGCTTCTCGAGGAATGTGTACGGGAGCCCTTTTATGCCTTTCCATGAGATAATCAATCCCTATCTCAATAGCACTCATTTGCTCTTCGGTGATGTCGGACGATTCAAGAGAAGTTGATATGGCATTAATCATGTTAACAGGGGTTCAGGAGATTCATTCCAATCTTCGTAGCTTTGATCAGTAAGTTCTTCTATAATTTCCCAAGATTTCTCTGCATTAAAGTCGCTGAGCCTCCCACCGGCGGCTTGATCAATTGATCGTCGAGTGATGAAATCAACATGGTCATAGAAGATTTGGATTTGAAGCCAAAGATCAATGCCATGATGGGGGAGTTTACGGAGTAGGTCCTTGAATCGAGTCCATGCTTTGTAGAGAGACTCGCCTTGAAGTTGTTGAAACGTTAAGATATCTCGCCTAAGTTTAGTGGTTCTCCCCGGTGGGAAAAATTGAGCAAGGAAACGAGAGGTGAGATCATCCCAACTTGAGATGGAGCCGGCGGGAAGTCGCTCAAGCCAATTACTAGCTTGGTCCCGTAGAGAAAATTGGAAGAGACGCAGGTGCGTGGTCTCCCGAGTAATAGCATCAAGGTCGATGGAATCGACAATTTTAAGGAAATCCCTTAGATGCTGATTTGGATCTTCGGAACGAAATCCATGGAATGCACATCCGTTTTGCACCAACCGGATGGTGTCGGATCGCAGGGCCATAGTTTGGGCTTGGTTGGGAAGCTCAATGGTGTTTCTATAGCCTAGGTGGCTTGGTCTCGAGTATTCACCAAGAGTACGGGCTCTTGGCGGGTCATTTGGTGGTGGGTTGATGAATGGTGGGTGGTTATCACCTTCCATGATGAAAAGTGATGGGGTTACGAACAAAGGTCACGAAGAAGGGGGATAGACTACGAGAAAGCTAAGAATGAGAAAAATTTACTTGATAGGAATCAAGCAAAGAAACCTAAACGAGGTGGACTACTAACTAGCTATTCTATTCCCCGGCAGCGGCGCCAAAAACTTGATAACGCTACACGCGTCGTTCGGGGTCAAAGGAACTTCCTTTTCTTCGAGCAAGTTTTATAACACCCTAGGCAGTGAACCTAATCGTTGTAGTGTAGTATTAGGGTAAGCCACGGGTATTGATATCGTTCTCTAGGGGAATAGGAATGCTAGTGAGAAGTTACTACGCTAAGGTTGGGGTTGAGGAAGATTATTTTTTATCTTTTTTTTATGTTTTTTTAGGAAATGGAAAGGTACGAATCTCGGGGTTTGGATTTGGGGGTTGGTATTGCTACCGATTACTCTACTTATCTAATTATCTAATCTAAGGTGTATGTAGTCTATGTCTAATTATTGTGTGCTCGTATGATAGTTTAAAGATGTGTTCACTTAGGTTTTACTACTCCTTAATTATCTCCTATTGATGGTTGAATTGTCACGTCCTTATTCTTAATTGCGTTGTGTGTCTAAAGTCGTAGGGTATGCGTTTATCCCTAACTCTTTGAAGTTACCAAAGGGTCTCGTCTACAAGACCCACTAGGGTTTATAAACTCTAACTCTAAGGCCTCTTTGGATGGTTTAGCTTACAACCACTCTAAGTGCTATAACCTAAGGTTCACAAAGATTAATCAAGCATTAAGTACACAACGAATGACCTATCGCATTACTAGATCATTAACAATTAAGATAAGAGAAAACCAATCAATATTTAATAATTAAGTTTCATATTCCCTAAGCAAACACACAAGTAAATTAGCCGGACATGGAGAACATGCAAGCATACACACAAATAATCAAAGACATAATTGAATTAATGAACTAAAACACTTATCTTGATGTAAGATAGGGTTTGGAACCCTAAAATATTGTACAAGACAGCCTTGGTTCGGTTTAGGTTTTTACTCCAAAAGACTACCCACCAATAACGAAAAATTCAGATTCTATATATAAGATTACTGATAACGCTACACGCGTCGTTCGGGGTCAAAGGAACTTCCTTTTTGTCGAGTAAGTTTTTCAACACCCTAGGCAGTGAACCTAATCATTGTAGTGTAGTATTAGGGTAAGCCACGGGTATTGATATCGTTCTCTAGGGGAATCGGAATGCTAGTGAGAAGTTACTACGCTAAGGTTGGGGTTGAGGAAGATTATTTTTTTATCTTTTTATATTTTTAAGAAAAGGAAAGGTACGAATCTCGGGGTTTGAATTTGGGGGGGTTGGTATTGCTACCGATTACTCTACTTATCTAATTATCTAATCTAAGGTGTATGTAGTCTATGTCTAATTATTGTGTGCTCGTATGATAGTTTAAAGATGTGTTTACTTAGGTTTTACTACTCCTTAATTATCTCCTATTGGTGGTTGAATTGTCACGTCCTTATTCTTAGTTGCGTTGTGTGTCTAAGGTTGTAGGGTATGCGTTTCTCCCTAACTCTTTGAACTTACCAAAGGGTCTCGTCTACAAAACCCACTAGGGATAATAAACTCTTACTCTAAGGCACCCTTTGGATGGTTTAGCTTACAACTACTCAAGGAGTCATATTCTAAGGTTCACAAAGATTTAATCAAGCATTAAGTACACAACGAATGACCTATCGCATTACTAGATCATTAATCAACTAAGATAAGAGACAACCAATCAATATTCAATAATTAAGTTTCATATTCCCTAAGCAAACACACAAGTAAATTAGCCGGACATGGAGAACATGCAAGCATACACACAAATAATCAAAGACATAATTGAATTAATGAAGTAAAACACTTATCTTGGTGTAAGATAGGGTTTGAAACCCTAAAATACTGTACAAGACAACCTTGGTTCGGTTTTAGGTTTTTACTCCAAAAGACTACACACTAATACTGAAAAATTCGGATTCTATATATAAGATTACACATGCGACGGCGTCACCTTATGTTTTGTGACGTCGTCGGGTCGCCGTCATTAGGGTTTCGTCTTGGCCACGTTAGACTTGCGACGGCGTCACCTTATGCTTGTGACGCCGTCCTCTTCAGCTTTTGACGCCGTCTGGATTGCATCTAGGCCGTCTGAGTTGCGACGACCTACTCTTTTATAACTTGACGTCGTCACTTGAAAATAGGAGTTTTGGCTTCTGTCCCGTCACAAAATCCTCCGACGGCGTCGCAATTTAACACCTGACGCCGTCACCTTATGTTTTCAGCAGCTTTGAGTGTCTCGATTCTGACTTTGGCCATTTTCTTCGTATATTCGCGCCTTTTCGTCCAAATAAGTGCCATTCCAGCATTTTGCCTTCAAGAGACCTAAAAAGTGAAAAGGAACGATATTAAGCAATAACGGATACAAAAGTGATCAAATAAGGGCTTAAACGACCCCTCAAAAAGGTACCTTTTAAAACCTTATCAAATATCCCTACACTTGGTATTTGCTTGTCCTCAAGCAAAAGTGCTTTTAGCCAATTAATTTATAAGTTAGGGGTCATGAAGCATTGGTTCAAAATGGTCCACAACACATATAAGCCCCGCAAAAGTTATAACAAGCACGAAAATCACATACTAGCACCTCACATGGGGTGTTTGGATACTCACATCTCTCTCGGGTGTATATGAAATATAACAAATTAGAAATGGAAGATAAACACTCATTAACCGGTGCTAGTACATAGATTACCATAGGCTTGAGAATAGATCAAACCTTCATCGCTTTGGCGTAAGCACCTAGGAAAGACTATCAAAGAGGTCTTTAAAGGGTTGTAATGTTAGGCTTACGGTAGGGAAACAAAGGGTTTGGTGGGATAGGCTATATAGTGGTGGCAAGTCAAAAAATCTCTTATGTTACAAGCATACGAAGAATGGCGTTGCTAAGCCAAGACTCGACACTCTAAACTCTAGCTAACTGAAATAAACAAACATAAATTTAAAGGATAGATGTAGGATGGTAGCCCGTAATTTTTTTTTTCATACACTTTTACTCTACCATCCTCTACGATAACATCAAAATGATAGGGATTTATGGCACATCCCTACACTTGAGTTTTTATTACTCTAACACTAATTTGACCCGAATTGAAAAGATCAAAACACTTGGGCTACATTATTATGCAAACAAAGGGAATTTGAATTTAACGTTCCCTTCCCGTCATTTCATAAACTTTAACTTTTCCCATGAATCCCAATCGTCCCAAAACTGTATACAAAGGATATGACTCGACTTAGCAACTCATGCAAGCAACCAGATAATTGAACTAAGGGTTTAGGGTGATAACAATAATGCACTAAAAGTGAGTGCATACAAGTAGCTAAGGCGATTTGGGTGTATATTTGGGGGTGGGGTGTAAACAATGCTCTTCATTGATATTCCGGAAAAACCGAAACATCACGAGAACCGCGAAAAAGATAGGCTCTGAGGGGTTAACTAGGGGTATCGTGTACTAAAGATGAGTACAACGCAAAAGGTGTGGGGGAATTACTCAACCGATGTAGAAGAAGTAATTATATTACGGGTATCAAACAAGGGTTATCCTAATGCCTCTTATCATTTAGTTATTCCTAACTACACAAGTGTAGTCTTACTTGCGATCTCGGAATGCATCACAAAACAAGTTCTAGAATCTAATATACTACCGGTTCACACTCTAAGCATTAAAGATGAATGCTTTAATTCCTACTAATCGAAGGGCGATCCTCACATTTTGGGTGGAATTTAGGTGGTAAAGGGTTTTTGTGCTAGTCATGCAACTTCCTATCCGTGAGACGCTTTTGTTAAGACTAATGGCCCACTCCTATATGTCATGAAAAATTTTAAATTTGGTGCCAAAATTGCCCTAACCGACATTTTCTCATGGTTTATTACACAAATTCAATTGGACAAAGAAAATAATCAAGGATAAGTATAGTTTCAAAGTTCCCGTTTTATTTTCCCTCCCTACACTTATACTGAACATTGTCCCCAATGTTCCCCGAAAGTATCAAAGTTATAATAATGGAAGGTAATTAAAAACGAAAGAAACTAGTACTCCCCTGATTAGCTCGGTAGGATCCGTGTGTGAAGTAGTGGTTAAATCCTTTCCAAGAAGAATTTATGTGTGAAAAGCTCCTTCCAATCTTATGTAGCTTCTTCTTGATAAATTAAACCTGCACACTTGAAAAAAAAACAAATGAAACCTTTGCGTAAAATCGGCGGTAATAATATATATAAGACTCGATTTAAACTAGGATATAATGCTTGTGGAATGGATGTTTACAGAATTTCTGGAAAATTAAGACCTGGAAAATTCCAAAAAATTTTAAATAGCTCAGAAAACGAGAAAAAAGTAATCTGTTGTTTTTACTCCTTCCTGACGCTGTCAGGTTGCGATCCTGACGCTGTCAGGTTATCCTGACAAAAACTGGTCTGCGATTTTCTGGAAAAAATTCTAGAAAATTTACATCTTTAGAATTTGGAAAAATTTCTGCAAAACATCCATTATGACTCGATACAAGCATTTGACTCGAACAAACACACATATATATCTTTTAGTTAATTGTTATTCTCATTTTTACGTTTCTTTTGAAAACGTGTGTAATCCTCCCTACACTTATCCCTTATGTAAAATACCTTTATATGTAATTAAGACGAGGTTAAAAACAAAATAAAGCATTTTTACAAATTTAAACATGAGAATAAACAATCAATAAAAGACATATGACACTAACAAGCAAACAATTAAGCATGGGTTGCCTCCCACGAAGCGTTTTTCTTTATTTAAGAGTCTTGTAGCTAGACTCGTAGTCGTGCTCCTACGTGACTTCATTACCGCCACCTTGACGGTCTCTAATGGGGGATTCCATGTTGTAGAAGTGCCCTATGATGCACCTCTCTAAGAGTTCGTCCTCTCCCCACTTGGTCCTATATTTCGGTCCTAAGTTCAAGCAATCCTTATAGAATCCGAAAATCTTAGCCATAACAAAATCTACTCCTTTTTCCCTATCCTCATCATTCCTATAATAGACCGACAGTTTAAGTTCCTTTTCATCATTAGAGAGTGATGAAAACTTCTCAATCTTAAACGGCATTTGGTAAGCTATGTCATCGGTCTCATCCTTGAATCGCACTACTCCTAACGAGGGATCATAGGTCATCCCGGTGCTTTCTATGAAAGGTTTTCCTAGAATAACGTGGGACAAGCTAGGGTCTATGGCCGTGCTAATATCATCCACAATTATGAAGTCCGTAGGAAACGTGAAACTACCTACATAAACGGGCAATCCCTTAACTCTACCAAGAAAATTGCACTTATCCCTAGGATTATCGGGGTCTTGCCTAGTTGGAATAGGCTTCTTCATTACCCAATTGTAGTAGGTGCTAGTCATTATGTTGATTGGGGATTTGCGATCAATGTAGGCCTTTGCCACAAAAAGGTGTCCTATGCAACATGGTATGTTAAGATTCCAAGGGTTCCCAAACTTGATTCTAGGGCTTTTCCTAACATACATGTGACGGAGGTCACGCACTAAGTGAGGGTGGCGAGATAGTTCTTCTTCCGTAGGAAACTTATTGAAATAGTCATTGTCTACTTCATCTACTTCCTCGGTTGTTTCATTATTCTCAAGTGTATGGTCCTCTTCGTCATTTGTTCCATTAGGTTTCACCAAGGCGATGGTATTGACGAATTGAACGTGCTTAGCTAGCTTACTTGGGGTCCTTAATCTCTACACCGGAAGGCTCGGGAGTTGAGATAGCACTAACCTTCCTATCACTATTGGTTATGGCTTTCAAAAGGTTGTCTATCTTCCTATCCATTTCGACTTGTTGTTGGTTAAAGCGGTCTGAGAGCTTAGCTATTTGGTCTTCTTGGGATGCAACTAGGTTCTGCAACATCCCTTTGATGTTTTGTTGGTTAGGACCGTTAGGTGGGGGCCATGAAAAATCATTGGAAGTGAATTCTTTGGTTTGTCCCCAGTAGAAGTCGGGCTTGCCTTTCCATGCCTCTCGGGTTTCATTGAAATTCCTAGGTTCGGGTATTGTAGGGAATCTTCCTCCCGTTCCATTAATACGCGAGGATGCGTAGTCAACGGAAGCATGTTCGGGGGATCGGGTGCTAGTGCGCGTGTTATGAGGATCACAAAACGGCTCACACGAGGAAGAAACTTCGTTCACATGGTGTGAAGACTTAGGATTTTCGTAGGAACTCATTAGGAATTTTACTTGATCTTCAATTTCGATCATCCTACGGTCGGAAGGTTGTGAGTTAATGGGAGGCAAGGAGATTGCCTTAACGGTTTTGGGCAGCTCACGAGGGTCATCCCAACTTTCGTTGTCATAGAGGGCAAGGTCCTCTATTATACCCCATGATTCTTCCGCGGTGAGATCACTAAGTTTTCCACCGGCCGCTTGGTCAATGGATCGCTTGGTGGGGAAGTTGACATGATCATAAAAAATTTGGACTTGGAGCCAAAGATCAATGCCATGATGAGGGACTTTATGAAGTAAGTCCTTGAATCGAGTTCATGCTTCGTAGAGAGATTCACCTTGACGTTGTTGGAACATCAAGATGTCATTCCTAAGCTTAGTGGTTCTCCCCGGTGGGAAAAATTGAGCAAGGAAGCGAGAGGTAAGATCATCCCAACTTGAGATGGAGCCGACGGGAAGTCGCTCAAGCCAATTACTAGCTTGGTCCCATAAAGAAAATTGGAAGAGACGCAGGCGCGTGGTCTCCCGAGTAGTAGCATCAAGGTCGATGGAATCGACAATTTTGAGGAAATCCCTCAGATGCTGATTTGGATCTTCGGAACGAAGTCCATGGAATGCACATCCGTTTTGCACCAACCAGATGGTGTCGGATCGCAGGGCCGTAGTTTGGGCTTGGTCGGGAAGCTCAATGGTATTCCTATAGCCTAAGTGGCTTGGTCTCGAGTATTCACCAAGAGTATGGGCTCTTGGCGGGTCATTTGGTGGTGGGTTGATGAGTGGTGGTTGGTTATCACCTTCCATGATGAAAAGTGATGGAATTACGAACAAAGGTCACGAAGAAGGGGGATAGACTACGAGAAAGCTAAGATTGAGAAAAAAAGTTTACTTGATAGGAATCAAGTAAAGAAACCTAAACGAGGTGGACTACTAACTAGCTATTCTATTCCCCGGCAGCGGCGCCAAAAACTTGATAACGCTACACGCGTCGTTCGGGGTCAAAGGAACTTCCTTTTCGTCGAGCAAGTTTTTCAACACCCTAGGCAGTGAACCTAATCGTTGTAGTGTAGTATTAGGGTAAGCCACGTGTATTGATATCGTTCTCTAGGGGAATAGGAATGCTAGTGAGAAGTTACTACGCTAAGGTTGGGGTTGAGGAAGATTATTTTTTTATCTTTTTATATTTTTAAGAAAAGGAAAGGTACGAATCTCGGGGTTTGAATTTGGGGGGGTTGGTATTGCTACCGATTACTCTACTTATCTAATTATCTAATCTAAGGTGTATGTAGTCTATGTCTAATTATTGTGTGCTCGTATGATAGTTTAAAGATGTGTTTACTTAGGTTTTACTACTCCTTAATTATCTCCTATTGGTGGTTGAATTGTCACGTCCTTATTCTTAGTTGCGTTGTGTGTCTAAGGTTGTAGGGTATGCGTTTCTCCCTAACTCTTTGAACTTACCAAAGGGTCTCGTCTACAAAACCCACTAGGGATAATAAACTCTTACTCTAAGGCACTCTTTGGATGGTTTAGCTTACAACTACTCAAGGAGTCATATTCTAAGGTTCACAAAGATTTAATCAAGCATTAAGTACACAACGAATGACCTATCGCATTACTAGATCATTAATCAACTAAGATAAGAGACAAGCAATCAATATTCAATAATTAAGTTTCATATTCCCTAAGCAAACACACAAGTAAATTAGCCGGACATGGAGAACATGCAAGCATACACACAAATAATCAAAGACATAATTGTATTAATGAAGTAAAACACTTATTTTGGTGTAAGACAGGGTTTGAAACCCTAAAATACTGTACAAGACAGCCTTGGTTCGGTTTTAGGTTTTTACTCCAAAAGACTACACACTAATACTGAAAAATTCGGATTCTATATATAAGATTACACATGCGACGGCGTCACATTATGTTTTATGACGCCGTCGGGTCGCCGTCATTAGGGTTTCGTCTTGCCACGTTAGACTTGCGACGGCGTCACCTTATGCTTGTGACGCCGTCCTCTTCAGCTTCTAACGCCGTCTGGATTGCATCTAGGCCGTCTGAGTTGCGACGGCCTACTCTTTTATAACTTGACGTCGTCACTTGAAAATAGGAGTTTTGGCTTCTGTCCCGTCACAAAATCCTCCGACGGCGTTACAATTTAACACCTGACGCTGTCACCTTATGTTTTCAGCAACTTTTAGTGTCTCGATTCTGACTTTGGCCATTTTCTTCGTATATTCGCGCCTTTTCGTCCAAATAAGTGCCATTCCAGCATTTTGCCTTCAAGAGACCTAAAAAGTGAAAAGGAACGATATTAAGCAATAACGAATACAAAAGTGATCAAATAAGGGCTTAAACGACCCCTCAAAAAGGTACCTTTTAAAACCTTATCAATTACATATGCGACGGCGTCACCTTATGTTTTGTGACGCTGTCGGGTCGCCGTCATTAGGGTTTCGTTTTGGCCACATTAGTCTTGCGACGGCGTCACCTTGTGCATGTGACGCCGTCCTCTTCAGCTTCTGACGCCGTCTGGATCAAATCTAGGCCGTCTGAGTTACGACGGCCTACTCTTTTAAAGCTTGACACCGTCACTTGAAAATAAGAGATTTGGCTTCTGTCCCGTCACAAAATCCTCCGACGGCGTCGCAGTTAAGCAGTGACGCCGTCACCTTGTCTTTTCAGCAGCTGGAGTGTCTCGATTCTTGACTTTGGCCATTTTCTTCGTATATCCGCGCCTTTTCGTCCAAATAAGTGCCATTGCAGCAATTTGCCTTCAAGAGACCTAAAAAGTGAAAAGGAACGATATTAAGTAATAACGGATAGAAAAGTGATCTAATAAGGGCTTAAACGACCCCTCAAAAAGGTACATTTTAAAACCTTATCACCTCTGCTTGAACCTGAATCTTCACAGTTGTGTTTGGATTGGCTTCCATAAACTATAATGCATAACTTCTGAGCATCTTATATTGATGAGTATAATCACCTCTAACTTTCTTTTCAGCCTCTGACTTTGCTCTAAATGCTTTGTTTTCTGAAACAGCTAACTGATGCTTCCTCTATAATTGCTCTTGCACTGCTCTGACAGGTATTTTAGGGTTTGACTGGAGTTGTTCAACAATTTCTTTAGCAAACCATTTTGATGTAGTATACAAATTACTTCTGGACTGTAAGCACTTATGAATAGATCTATGAGTTTTGACCTGCCATGTATCACTGTTTTTAAGTTTGGATACTAGCAACACCCAGGGACATTTATTGTCATCATCCACTTTCCTACTTTTAGGTTTTCCCCCATTTATTATTCTCTCTTTTGTCTTTTTTGATAGACTAGTGTATTGAACCCCAACTACCTCACAAACCTTTCCCTTGGTCCACTTGACTTTTGACCCACATGCATTAACTTACTCAGACCCATTATCAGGCCCATTATTAAGCCCATTACCAGACCCAGTAGCTTCACATGTGGGTAAAGTTGGTATAATACCCCTGCCCACAACCCTCACTCTTTCCTTATCATTTTTTCCATCCTAAGTTCCCTCATTATTTCAATTGAATGCTCCTTAACTAGGTCTTTTACTTGTTCCCTGTTTCCAAAGTTCTGTCCCACATAAAAGTATGTCTTGTACACCTGGGTAGAAGCATGTGCCTATTTCCTAACCTGTTTCAACTTCCTTTTTCTCAACCTATCAAGTTCATTTTCCTCATCTGAAGCACTCTCAAAATAATCATTATCCATAACTTCTATATCCTCCTGTGCTTCTTCATTATCAAATATTTCATCTATGTTCCTACATCCTATGAACTCAACAGTTTCATCAATGTTGCAACGGAAGTCTTCCAGGTCAACATCAACCTCTGAAACATAGTTTTCTTCATCCATAATGTAATCACTATCCTGGTTATCATCATCACTAGAATCTGAGTCCTGATTCCCTTCACTATCCTCACTAGAAACACTGGTTTCATTCCCTACATCACTATGATCCCCATTATCCCCATCATCCAAATTATCAACATCTAAAGCAACATTTTCCACAGTATTAACATCTAAATCAACATTTTCAGGTCCATGTTTTGGTAATATATCATCTAAGTCAGCAAAAGGATCAAAGTTTAGGTCTTGTGAAGCTTCATAAGGGTCATATGAAGAATAAAAATCATTCACAAAGTCACTATCTCCCTGAATAGGTACAACCTTAGCAACACCACTACCTTGACCTACATCTTTAGTGACACCACTACCTTGACCTACATTGACACGACTTTGTGTACCTACATTGCCTGCATTTTCATCTCTAATGCATTTCCTAACAGCTGGTGTAATACCTGCTTTGGACAAACTTGGTTCATCTAACTCTTCTATCAAAACCCCTTTGTTTTTCAGTGCTGAGGTAAAATAAAGGTCATGATTTGTTCTTTCATGCTCAACATATATTTCAATGAATTTGTGACCTTCTTCAATATATTTTGACAAAAAAAGAACATCTTGGTCACTGGCTAAAGGTTGTAAGTCACTATCTAAATCACCACCAGGTTTTAGAAAATGATAAAACATTATTTTATGGCCATCAATTCAATAACAAGTCTTATCTTGTTATTTATTATTTTTAAATAGAAACTAACGACTAAATTAAAAATGTTTTATAATAAATAAGTAATTAATGTTTCGAGTACACGTTTATCGATAAATGTCAATTATGGGCATTTAATATTAGTTTAAGTATTTAATTGCTTACGTTGTGTGCATGGTTAGGGATAACCTAGCATTAATAGTGTTGATCCACGTGGATAGCAGACTTATTAGGTTGACGAATCTAATAAGAGCCCGCTAGGTACGTCGGGTAACCTTATTAATGGGTAAATTATCCTTATGACTCTTTAGGATACGATTGATTTATGGGATAATAAGCGACACGAGTAAATAAATGAGTTTATCGAGTTGACGAATTCGATAAGTTCTACTATTTATTCCGAAACTTATTGGACTATGGAGCTTATCGTTTAGAGGTCTCATTGTGTTGCATTGAGTTATATATTGGTTGTTTGAGTGCATTCATAGCATCATATTGATTCGATACACCCACATGAGGAATACCAAACACTAGGATTAAATGGTGAAACGAGACATTTTTGGAAATAACGAAATGGAATACATTGGGGTAGATAACGTTGATTTCGAGAGATATATATATTAAGCTTGGTCTACATTAATAGGTTGTGCCGAGTCGATATGTTGTGTCGTGATACCATTATCTTCTGCTAGTGTTTATTTGTACATTGATTGCTTGAGGTGAGTTTCATAGCCCCACTTTTATCTACGTTTTTAACTATATTGGGGTGAGAATCATGCTACTGTTTTTGGACCGTGAAAACTATTTGGATTTGCTTATATGCTTGACTGTTTAGATAGATGTGCGGTAGTTGTTGCCTTAGACTAGGGTAGCAATCCTAATTGCTATAACTGTTGCCTAGCTAAGAATAAACTTCTACATCGACCTAGTCCGGGGTTGGAAATTGTTCTAGATTTTGCCATGACAGTGCTGGACTAGAGTCGATGAGCCCGAGTAATCCCTGGATGCGGGATATGTTTATGGTTGGTGATCCGGGTAGGATCGGTATTTATCTATCTTAGGTCTTGCATAGCAAATCAACTCTTACAGGTCCACTATGATTTTTTTGAACTTAAACCTATGAACTCACTAGCGTAAGCTGACCTTTTAGCATGATTTCTCAGGTATTTGAAAGATGTTTGGAATACATGATTGGTGGAAGCTTGGCAAGAAGGCGGGGTTCAAGGATCATTTCTGACTCTGATAAACTTTGGGGACCTATTTTATTAAATCATGTTTTGGGCCTAATATTTACTCTTTTGGATTAAATGTTTTGAATACTTAAATTTGAGATTGGTTTTGAATGTTAAATGACTATCTTTTTGCTATACTTGTGTGCGATACCAATCCAATAGTAACGCCCCGAAAACTTGATTAAGTCTTCCGCTGTACTGAGATTTGGGGGTGTTACAGATTGGTATCAGAGCCAGGTTATAGAGAATTAGGTGTTTTATAAACCCTAAACTATAACCACTTTTAAGAAAAATTGATCCTCGACCGACGCACATTCGCTTACCAAGACGAAGCTTCTTAATTGATTATGGTATGAACTGCAGTTTGAATTATGAGATGATCTGTTAAGGGATATTGTGAACTGATTATGGAAACGTTATGATTTGGAAATATGATTATTGATTTTGGAAAATGAGATATGATTATTGATTTTGGAAAATGAGATGTGATTTTCGAGATACAACGGTATTGGATTTGAGTAAACGGTATATTGTGATTTTTGAGTTTTGAACTCGATTGAATTTATATGGGATTATGTGATGGAACGGAACTTATGTGTTTTATTTAAAGACATATTTTGAGTAATGCGGCACCTACACTTTTAAAAGCTTTCATTATGTGATATATGTTTTGGTTGAGTTGATGCGCTTATTAAAAATCGTTGTTTCGAACACTTATACCTACCCTATGCCATTCTCACAGACTATGCCTTCACTAGCTTTTGATGTGTCTGAGGAGGTCCTTGCTGTTGCTAGTTCGCCAGCATTGACTCTCATGAAGGTTGCGCAGGGTGATCCTTATGAGATCGCCCGTCATTCTAGTTCTTCATCATCATCAGATCACCCTAGCTCGTCTAGGCAGCTCACTTTACATCAGGTCTTAGCGCGAGCATAGACTCCTAGGCTTACTTATAGCACTGCCCGCATGTCCGTGAGACCACCATCATCACCTATTTGTTTAGCAGCCCACTCTCTTCTGTCATCACCATCAGTATCACCATGTCTTAGGAGGCCTAGATCTCCTAGTGTACCACCTCAGGATTTACCTACACAGAGACTCTGACTCATGGACTCTCCCTCTATGGATGAGGGCGAGGAGGAGCATGAGGTCGAGGAGGAGCATGAGGTCGAGGAGGAGCATGAGATTGAGGAGCAGTATGTAGATGAGGATGAGGATCCTCAGGAGGATCATGATGAGGATATCCCAGGAGGGGGTACTCCTCCGTTGCAGAGTCCTGCACATTCTCCAGGACCAGGATCTCCTTTACCTGAGCCTGAGTCCCCTGGACAGCCTTTAGACATTGACTCACCACCTTACTCACCTTATATGGGTAGCCCGTTAGGATCTGAGATACCATCGGAGATTGCTTCAGAGCCCGAGGAGTATGGTGAGACGGGTCTGATGTGGGAGAGGATTACATCACAGGGTTCTAGGCTTAGTCAGTTGATGGATCATTTGGTTGGAGTATCTAGGGCTAGTATAGAGGATCTGAGAACTGATGTGGGTACTGTAGTCAGGAGGACTAGGGTTTTGCATGATGGTATGTCGGAGCTCCAGGAGCAGGTTAGGGACCTGCTGAGAGGGTTCGCGACAGCTCGTGTTGCTGATAGAGCGATTTGGCGTAGGATTGGTGAGTTGGAGAGAGAGGTCGCAGAGCTTAAGAGTGATCGCGATGCTCAACGTGTTGAGTTAGCATCTTTGTGGAGAGAGGTTGACGATGTTAGGAGATCATTTAGGAGTGCTCGTAATCGTGGCTAGATAGTATTAGGCTCATATCTTTATACCATCTTGAAACTAAGTAGTACTTGGTTCGAGATGTAGATCTATCCTAGTTGTCTTAATAGTATCGTCGTTAGGATCGTTTTTGGATTTCTTCGTATCCTTCCATGTATTTCCACTTTTGAAACATATGAGTTATGGTTATTGGAACGTGCATCCTTAGTTATGATTCGGTATCTGATTGTTTCGCTTTGATATAACGTTATCCCTGTTGGCCGTGATTATGTATTCAGGCGTTATTGGGTGATCCTTGGAACCCAACTCTATCTTTAGAGCGTGAATTGTGAACTTATGAAACTGTTCTTCTTGCCTTCAGAATGGTGGCAACAAGACGAAACCCGCTTAGGAACAACCGAGCAGTTGCTGCTGCTGTTGTTGCCCCTGTTCGTCGAGGTCGTCGTCCGGCCCCGACCACACCACCTGTTGAGAACCCGAACATTGATAACCTAGCTGTAGAGAACCCGAATGTGAATGACCATGCTGAGAACGGTCCTGTTTCACAAAACCCTCCACCTGTGAACCCAACCCACATTGACCAGCTAGTGTTGCAGCGTGTCGCTGAACTGCTAGCTGAGACTAATCTCTCTAACACCTCTGGTGGAACCCCAATGCTGAATCGAACTCGAGGTTGTACCTACAAAGAGTTCCGATTCTGTGGTCCCATTGAGTTTGGAGAAACTGAGGGAGTAGTTTACATAACTAGGTGGTTGGAGAAAACTGAATCTGTGTTTGCTGTTAGTAATTGTGAGGAGGATTGTAAGGTTAAGTATGCAACATATACTTTGAAGGACGAAGCGTTAACCTGGTGGAACAACTATTACAGATCAGTAGGAATTGATGTAGCTTATAGTATGACTTGGACTCAGTTTAAGACTCTCCTGATCAAGACTTACTGTCCTAGGAATGAAGTTAAGAAGTTAGAAAGTGAGTTCTGGAACCATAAGGTTAAGGGTACTGACATGACGACTTATACTCGTCGTTTCCAAGAGTTATCGTTGCTTTGCCCTGATATGGTTCTCACTGAAGAGCTTAAGATTGAGAGGTATACTGATGGATTGCCTATAGCTACTCGAAATGAAGGTGTAAATGTGGCTCAGCGTTTGATGGACTCTTATGTATTAGAAGTAGGAGACAAGGGTAAGAATGATAGGAGTGATAAGAGGAAGAGGAATGAAGGTGTAAAAGGGAATGGCAACAAACGGCAAGAGACAGCGAGAGTGTTTGCCATAGGAAATGGAGGAAGGAAAGATTATGAAGGTAGAAGCCTGTGTGTGGTCGTTTAACCGACACCACCATGGACTGTGCCCAAATGTGTGTAGGAAGTGCTCTAAGGTAGGACACATAGCCAAAGACTGTAGGTCTCGTCCACTTGTTGTAGCTCAAACTGCACAAGGAGCGGACTGGAAGGCCACTGTCACCTGTTTTGGATGTGAAAAGAATGGACACTTTAAGAATGAGTGCCAAGAGCCGTGGATGGGAGGAAATCCCAGTAATGTAGGAGGATTTGTTAACCGAGGTGTAGGAAATAATGGCTTAAACCCTGTGAAGCGTGAGGTTGTGGAGAACCAGGGAAACCATGGTGCTAGGAATCAGCAGAGAGACATGGGAACAGCGTGTGTTTACGCTATTGGGAAAGAAAATGGTGAGGACCCTAACGTAGTTACGGGTACGTTCCTTCTCAATAATCGCTATGCTTCCATACTGTTTGATAATGGTGCGGATATTAGTTTCGTATCCACCAATTTTATGCCATTACTAGGAATCTCCCAAACACCTCTAGGGTTTAGTTACGATGTGGAATTAGTGAATGGGAATAGAGAGAAGATAGACACCGTAGTTCGAGGTTGCACCTTAAGTTTCCTAGACCGCCCGTTTAGTATAGATCTATTGCCAGTTACCTTGGGAAGTTTTGACGTCATTATCGGAATGGAATGGTTATCGAAGAACGGTGCACACATCATTTGTGATGAGAAGATTGTGCGTTTACCGTATGGCGGAAAAGTTCTGAGCATATAAGGAGATCAGAGCGACTGTGGAAGTCCTTCCCGGTTGAGCATCATCTCTTGTATTAAGACTCAGAAGTACATCGATAGAGGAGGTTGTCTTTTCTTGGCTCGAATTTCTGAAAAGAAAAGTGAGGAGAAGAATGAAAGAAACCTTAATGATGTACTCGTCGTTAGAGAATTTCCGGATGTGTTTCCCGACGATCTGCCAGGGATTCCACATGTCCGAAAAGTGGAATTCCAAATAGAGTTGATACCCGATGTTGCACCCGTAGCTCGGGCACCTTATCGACTTGCTCCAAGAGAATTGGAGGAACTGTCTAAACAGTTGGCAGAATTGTCAGAGAAGGGATTCATTCGACCAAGTTTGTCACCGTGGGGAGCACCAGTGTTGTTTGTGAAGAAGAAGGATGGATCGTTTCGGATGTGTATTGATTATAGGGAATTGAATAAGTTGACAGTGAAGAACCGATATCCGTTACCTAGAATAGATGACCTATTCGACCAACTCCAAGGAGCTAGTGTCTTTTCTAAGATCGACTTACGATCTGGTTATCACCAGCTTAGAGTTCGAGAGGAGGATATCCCTAAGACGGCGTTTAGAACTCGTTATGGACACTATGAATTCCAAGTGATGTCGTTTGGTTTGACCAACGCGCCAGCGGTTTTCATGGATCTCATGAACCGAGTGTGTAAGCCATACCTGGATAAGTTTGTGATAGTATTCATAGACAATATCTTGATATACTCCAAGAGTAGTGAGGAGCACGAAGAGCATTTGAGGCTCATTTTAGGATTGTTGAGAGAGGAGAAGCTGTATGCCAAATTCTCTAAGTGTGAATTTTGGATTCTGTCCGTGCAATTCTTAGGTCATGTGATAGATAGTCGAGGTTTTCATGTTGAACCAGCTAAGATTGAGGCCATTAAGGAATGGGCAGCTCCTAAGAACCCATCAGAAATCCGACAGTTTCTAGGTTTAGCAGGCTATTATAGGAGATTCATTAAGGGATTTTCTAAGATAGCTAAGTCGCTGACCAAACTAACACATAAGGATGTTAAGTATGAATGGGGAGAAAAGGAAGAAGAAGCATTCCAGCTTCTGAAGGAGAAGTCGTGTAGTGCGCCCATCCTAGCTTTGCCTGAAGGAAGCGAAGACTTTGTCGTGTATTGCGACGCTTCGCATAAAGGCTTAGGTGTTGTTTTGATGCAATGGGAGAAGGTGATTGCTTATGCGTCCCGACAACTTAAGAAGCATGAGAAAAACTACACCACCCATGACCTGGAGTTAGGTGCTGTAGTGTTTGCTCTTAGGATCTGGAGACATTATCTGTATGGAACCAAGTGTGTAGTATTTACCGACCATAAGAGCTTGAAGCATATCTTAGATCAGAAGGAACTGAACATGAGACAACGTCGTTGGTTGGAATTGCTTAGTGATTATGACTGTGAGATTCGTTATCATCCTGGTAAGACTAATGTTGTGACTGATGCACTTAGTCGTAAGGAGGACATTCCACCCCTACTCGTTCGATCCTTAGGAATGACCATTGTTTCGCCCTTACCATCTCAAATTTTAGCTGCACAAGCAGAGGAATTGACGGAAGAGAACCGTCCTTATGAGAATCTTCATGGAATGGTGGAAAGTGAAAATGGCTTCTTGAAGCGTTCCGACGGAACATTATGCTTCAAAGACAGAAGCTGGCACTACAAGAAAAGTGGCTTTTTAGGACCCCCATAAGCGTCATAAAATGGTACTTTTTAGGACCTTTCATTTAATAGGACCAAGGATGAAAGCGTTTCATGTAAGGCGGTTGTAATAGGTCCAAAGCGTCCTAACCCTTATGAAACCAATTTTATGGTCGTATTATATGTCTATGAACAACACAAATAGCGTCCTAATAAAACCATATTAGGACACTTTTACAATGTTTTAACATGTGATTACCTACTTTTAATCTTTTGAGACACATAAAAACGTCCTTAAAAGTATTGTTAGGACGCTTATGATGTAACATCATAGCTATTTTAGCAACCAAGAAAAGGGTACTAATAACTCAAATAAGATTATGATACCAATTTTATGGTCGCATTTTAGGTCTATAAACAACACAAATAACGTCCTAATAAAAACATATTAGGACACTTTTCCAATGTTCTAACATGTGGTAACCTACTTTTAATCTTTTGATACACATACAAGCGTCCTTTAATGTTAATTCTTAGGACGGTTATCATATACCATTATAGTTACTTTAACACCAAGAAAAGGGTCCTAATACCAAATACGATTATGAAACCAAATTTATGGTCGCATAATATGTCTATGAACAACCAAATAACGTCCTAATAACAACATATTAGGACACTTTTACAATGTTGTAAAACGTTGTTACCTAATTTTAATCTTTTGATACACATACAAGCGTACTTAAAAGATAATTGTTAGGACGCTTATCATATAACATTATAGCTATTTTAGCACCAAGAAAAGGGTTCTAATATCTCAAAGAAGATTATGAAACCAATTTTTTGGTCGTATAAAATGTCTATTAACAACCTAAATAACGTCCTAATAACAACATATTAGGACACTTTTACAATGTTAAGTTAATTGTTAGGACGGTTAATAAGTTTAATAGGACAATTTCAAAGTCCGGACAAGTCATATGATAGGACGCTATTTACCATGCACACTCTATTATTACGATATGAATAAAACATCAACTAAATATTAAATGAATAAAACGAAATTGTATTTCAAATTAGCAATTGTCATAACAAAATCACTAAACATAAATAAGGTAGACAGAATCTAACATAAAGTCTGTTAACATTAAACAATAAATTAACGCAACAAGAAGCTTAGTCCGTGGTCATCATGCATCATCTCTCTCAATCCTCACGGACCACCTACAAATAAACACCCATGTATAAGCATTAAGCTCCATGTTAGTAAAATTATTGGTATCACAAGATTAACAAAGACATACCGAGATAAAGGGACAAGGCCATGCTATGGTTGCACCAACACAGTCTTCAATTGTGGCAAATAACCCATAGGGTCTCACCAACACTTCATCTCTTTTTGTTGGTACTTGAACGTTTACCTCACACCATCCTCGTCCAATCTCTGTACCACCAACTATATCATTTGGGTTCAAGCTCCTCACCCATCCTTTTGCTACAGTCTCGGTTGAGTTTAGAATGCTTTTAAGGAAAACTTCATCCCCGACCTAGATTTCAGTTTTCAACAAACATTTATCAATTTATAGTCAAGACACATGTATTAGGTTAAACAGATGTAATACTGCAGGTATGGAGGCTGGGGTATACAAAGGAGGTCAAAAATTGATCAGTGTAATACTGCAGGTGTGGAGCTGATGCCCTGGTGCAGGGCAATGGTTAGCCCTGCAGGCCACTTTGAACTATCACCTAAGCCAGAGAAAAAATCATAAAAATAAGCTAACTGTGGGATTCAAAAGCTTAGATGGGGAATTTCAACATGTAAAAATCTCAAGACTTGAATCTCAACACAAAATTCACAAAAATTCTCCCAAGATCTGAGTTTCTGACTAACATACCATTTTGACTTTTTGATTTTGAACTTAAACTTTGACTTTAATGAAACTTGTTTGATCCGTATGCACTAATTATGATTATTTAAGCTATGATAACACTAATTTAAGATACATGAACAAGATTTAGACCAAGTGGGTGAGATTTGATCCTCACATGTCCCAACAGTGGACTGTGAGAGTGAAGGTAATTTGATTTTGACTTTCTCTAGTTCAAACATTGGTTTTATAGTTTTACTAGTTCTAATATCACCTAGAGGTCATAGTGTGCAGATAAACAAGTGAAAAGGCAACTACCACAGTTGAAACAACACAGAACCAAACACCCCTTAATAACTGAGTTAACAAATTTAAAAGGCAAATGAGCAATCTAAATCATAATACTGATACATAAGCTTGTAGCCTAGGTTCATTAGCTATCAAAGATAAAATAAGCTATAACAACTAGAAAGGAACGATTTATAATAGAAACATACCCGTAAGCGTGGAGGTTCATTGGTTACAACAGGAGAATCTTGTGATGTAAGAGGTGGAACAATGGAACTATCCGTCGACCCATTCTTCTCTGATAACTGGGCTCATAACTTTTCATTTTCACTAGTAAGTTCTCCATTTCTAGACTTCAATTCGTTGTTTTCTCTATGACATGCTAAACGACTTGGTATTACACCCCAAACAGCAGAAGCACGAACACCTAGACCATACATGCCTGCATCACCATTTCGATCTTTACCCATAACTGTAGAAAAAATATCATCTGGTCCAGGATTATCAATCGAACCCTCGGGCAGATTATCACTAAGTTGTTTCATATCATCCTGCATTTTATATAAACATGAACAACATATAGTAAAAGCATGTATTACAAAAAAAAAGCATATTGTGTTTAACTTATGCTATTAATACACTTTTGCAAACACAAAAGCATATTACTTACAATCGCTTTTGCAGTGTCATCATTTTTGGTATTTCCATCTTTGGAGAAGCATGCACTAAAAAGATCCAATCGAGTTGGATCTCGTCCCAAATATGTCTGTATGAATAAAAAGAAAATGAATATTAACAGTGGATATCCACATGATACATTAACAATCCCACTTTCTCCATACACTTACCTTTAACTCTTCCCTTTTGCGAGCATAACTTTTTTTACCGGTTCTTTGGATCATCTTCTTTTTTGCCCGATTCGCCTTGTTTTTTTCACTTAAACTCTGCAGCAGGAAAGTAAAATATCATAATGGGAAATTAAGTAATGTTATTTAAAGTGGAAGAGTATTTCACACTTTAGTGTTTTCTGTATTCCAATACTTCACAAGCTTCTTCCATTGTTTATTTTGCACTTGCTTTGGCCTAGATCTTATTTGTTGCTTAACTGACAAAGACGGATCATGGTAGTGTTCCTTAACTCTTGCCCTCCAGTTCTTCACCTTCCGCCCAAATGATTGCAATATCCATTTTTCTCCAGCTTCCGGAATATCAAATTTTGTCTAAAAAATGTAATAGCTCACATTAGAAAACAAATACTTTATTCATTAACATACAAATTTAACATTGTGTACCTTTAAGAGTTCAAGCAAAGCTTTTTTTTTCGGCGTTAACTTTATTCCATGGTTTATAAATCGGACAATACTTTCCATTCCTTGAAAGTGTTCCCATGAAATGAGTCAGATGACTACTTTTGTCGTTAATAGGTTGTCCGTGTTCATTAACTAAAATAGGAATTCTATCCCCTTTTTCTTGGGCCCAAACTTTTGCCATACGTGTTGGTCCTCTCTTTCTTTTGCTTACAATCCGAACTACAAAAAGTGAACATGATTTACAATAGATACGTATACATTTAAAATACTAAATAATTCGAAATGGAGGCAATATCTTAGCGTTGTATTTTGTCTTGTTTTAATTTAACTTTATTATATATTCTTCTTATATGACACAATATATGATATATGATTTTTAAAACGATGCAATCAAGTAGACCATGTTAACCTGTTTCATTTCGAGCTTGTGTAACTACATGGTTTTCTTCATTTTCAGAATGCTCAGCTTGAATCTCTTCTCCGAGTAGATCATCGCCGTCATTTGTTAAATCATTCACATACTCCAAATCATGCTCATTCTCCAAATCATCCTCATTCTCCAAATCATCCATGTCTTTATCTACATCGTCTTCTGAAGTAGCTTGTTGTTCAATATCTTCATTCATAGGTATGTCTTCGATATCATCATTTTCAACATCATAAAGGTCTTCATTGTTATCTATATTAAAATTAAAAAAAAAATAAAAAAATAAAATAAAATAAAAACAAGTAAGCATCGAAAACAGTTAACTGAATATACACTTAATAGTAATTTAATATCATATATATAGTATTTGAAATTTATGTATAGTTACCATCAGATCTCAAGTCACGCTCCCCGTGGTCATGATCGTTGTCAATTGCAACTAAGTTTCTCTCAGTTGCAGTTAATCTCCCTCTGTTGACAGAATTTGGTTGATCATTTCTCTTTTGGACTTGGTCGGACTCCTGTACCCTACTACGTATTGCCCTCCTTGTATCAATCTGTTGTCCCTTTTGCGATTGAGATTCTGAAGATGTTAGCCAACTGGGGACATTCGGAGCACTCATTCGTTTTTTTGCTAAATTTTTATATCTAGTCATGGACTGTGGAGCAATGTATTTTCGATTCTGTTTCATGCAAGTAGAATTGTTAGAAAACAAACATAAAGAAAATATAGTAGCCAAATTTATTATTCGTACCTTTTTATTTGTTTGTGTAGCCGCTTCTTCTGGGTTATCTTCCTCAGCATTAAGATGGAAGTCTGAACCAGACATATAATCTGCATCTTTCTCACCGGTATCCGTTGGTTTCTTTTTCTTTTTCTTTCTTTTGTCACTCTCTACTAGACTTGTCAAAGACTTAGCAATATTTTTCACTCCCAAAGCTTGTAATCTCTGTTGGTTTTCTTGAATCCTTGTCCTTCTGGACATTTCATAATCATTCGTATTTCTCGTGGTGATTTGGCGTTGCATCCTGTTATTTTCCATAACTGGTGCACAAAACAAATAAAATTATTATGAGATTGCAAAGAACAATAGTCGTTTGAGAACAACAAAACTGAAATCAAATCACTATCTGTTACATGTTACAGAATGAAATACATTATCTACAAACAAAAAATAGACGCAAATCCTTCAGTTACATGTCACAGAATGAAATACATTAGCTAGAAACTGATATCAAATCACTATCACTATCACTACCCAAATCCTTTGACCCAACTTTACACAGGTATACCAACATTCATTTAAATTAAACAGAGCAACTTAAATACAACTTGTACCACATCACAAATAAGCAGCACTTATGATCACATATGAGACTCATCACAAGAGGTCAACCAAACACATACCCGAACCAACCATTTCCCACACCAACAATGTATAACAATGATAATACCAATAATAATAACAATAACAATAACAATAATAATAATAATAATAATAATAATAATAATAATAATAATAATAATAATAATAATAATAATAATAATAATAATAATAATAATAATAATAATAATAATAATAATAATAACAACAATAATAATAACAACAAGAGAGGTTTGCATTACCTGTTGAGTCAGATCTTCATTCAAAAGTGAAAACCCACAATCCTTGTTTTGCTGCCCACATACAACCCTAAACCAAAATTGAGATTTTAACCGTCTGTGAAAAATGATTTCCATTAATAAAATCGAATCAAATACTTGAATTCCGAAAAGATATGCTTGATTTTCGCAGCGCCAAAAGTTATTTATGAATCTGAATTTTTCCCCAAAAATTTTAAGCGGGTTTATGTGAACGTGGGTGTGTAAGTTTTCCCCTAATTTTTAGATTATAATTAGATTTATAATTAAATTAACTAATAGTAGTATATAGTATATGAAATGTATTATATTATTGTATATATATAATATATAAGTATTTTATTGTATGTGAAACTAAAAATGAAGTAGATTTGGCATTCGTTTTTCCGACTTCCCGGGTCAAACAACATTATCAATGTGTTGAAGTAATCAGTCTCTGTTGTATCTTGCTGCCCGAAATGGAGCGGCTCCAGATAGTTCATTTGTTTTACGCGGGCGTTATTTAAAATGTTGCTATTTTCTTACAGACGGGATTTATCCTACGTGGTCTACGTTTGTTAAAGCGTATCCGCATCTAGTTGACCCGAAAGATAAAGTGAGATGTAGGACAGTAAACCACACTAGAGTCATATATGCCATTGGTGCATCAATGAGACGGACATGCATGGAACCCTATGAATAATGAAATGGCTCGGGTTTGAAACTGGGAGTCAGATATCATATCATAATCAGAGTGTCATATCAAAAGGTTCATATCCAATGTTGCAAATTAAAATCGCGAATCAGTAGTCGGGCGGTCGACCACCTTGTAGGTTGTAATCGGTCTGGGCGGGATGAATCGGTGATAGGGTATAATTTGATGTATAAGTAAATTAATTAATACTACCTAGTATACAGTATATGAAAAGTATTGTATTATTGTATATATATAATATATAGGTATAGGTATTTTATTGTATTTGAAACTAAAAAAGAACTAGAGTATTACCCGGTTGTTGCTCGGGTTATCAACTAAGGGCCCGTTTGGTAGGTGGGTGTTGCTTTGGATTCGGGATTGATTTGGTAAAAACGTAAAGTTTATGAAATAATAACTTTGAAAAAGCTAATATGAATAACTCTCAACGGATGCGGTCGTTCATTTATATCGTCAAGAGTTTTTATGTAAGTCGACTTCCCATGACGTCACATTCCGGAGATGCTTTGTAGCCTATATTCTACACATATTGAACGGAGGAATTGTCCTAGGCATTTGCGAGGCCAATATACGCGAGGTGATCATAAAGTGCCGACTATTATGATTGAATGTATTGCTTCGCATGAAGTCATAGATAGGACAGTAATCCAACACGAGCCCAGAAACATAACATATCATATCATATAACATATAATCCAGTAACTGTAGATAACAGATATAGGATGCATCCATACTCCCCTGCAGATAACATAGTGGCCAAACATATACTTGAGCTCATATGAAGATTCGTCATTAAGGTTCATCAAGGTCGACAACAGGGCAATATCACCGGTTCATATGACCCAAGTGTACTGTCGGGTTGTTCGGTTAGTTTGGTTTCATTCAATTTGAAAATAATAATCATGAATATTTTAAAAATAATATTCAAATTATAACCATTTATAAAGATGGGCGTGATCTTTTTGAAATTCACGGGTTGAAAAGGTTAAACGGGTTTTTGGTTGACACAGTCAACCCTTTTTTGATACAAAAGTTGCCACATTAAGAAAAAAAGCTTAAACGGGTTAGATGGGTCGACCCAAACCCGACCCAATTAATTTATTCACAACCCGAACCTACCCTGATTAATAAACGGTTAGATGGGTCGACACAAATTAATTTTATTCACAACCCGAACCTACCCTGATTAATAAACGGTTAGATGGGTCGACCCAAACCCGACCCGAAATATATTTATACTCAACACCGAGTTACTAGTTCCTCTCTTGTTACAACTGCTTCAAACTGAAACTGAATTGGTTACACTTTGAGTCATCCCAATTAAAATAATAAGCATCAATATTATGGGAACGCGTAAGTTTTTCTCGACCTTTGATTTTCTGCAGTCTCTTCACTTGTCATGATTACTTGTTTTAATTATTTCATTTCTCATTAATACTCTTAATTTTTTCAGTTCATGCATCTACCCTTTATATATATGTTGGTTTTATTTTTATTTTTTCAGTTCATCCATATACTTTTTTCAGTTCATAACTTTTTCACTATATACAACCCTAATTGAAAATGTCTGCCACGCCATACTTGAAGGAACTGAAAGATCTTTGTGGGTCTGAAAAGCTTCATGATTGTTTTATTTTTCTCAATATTAATGAGATACCTACGAATGAGGTCAACATGAGAAATGTTGCGGCCGTCAGAGACGACATGAGAATGCAAGTGGATAAGAGAACATAACGAATGATGGAGGTGTTTTATTTGAATTCTGATGAAGAAATGGCAGCTGTGGATGTTTATGATTCAATGCATGAAGTCCAGCTCATTGAGAGGCGCTTGGTTGAATCTCTTGCAAGTGTTGTCGCTGATTTTCAGAGGTTGATAAAATTGAAGAAGGAGACCATTGAGATTCTGGAGAAGTATGAAGAAGAATGAAGGTAGTTGTTGGGTCTTTTTGTGGTTTTTGTGTCTGATGGTCTCATGTTGTTGGGTTATGTACTTATTTTGATGAAAACTTGTTATGTATTTATGTTGAAGGGGATGGTTTGTGAACAATGGTTTCTGAACAATGGTTAATATTTTAATGGTATGTGCATATTTATGTTTAATGGCCGTTTGTTTTGTTATGTGTTTTGATGATAATCCGTATGTGCTTATGTTGCTTATGTTGATAATCTGTGATTGTTAGTTGTTATTGTTAAATGTTGGTTGCTTTTGTTTATATGTGTTTAATTTAACCTAGGCTACAAGCTTATGTATCAGTATTATGATTTAGATTGATCATTTGCCTTTTAAATTTGTTAACTCAGTTATTAAGGGGTGTTTGGTTCTGTGTTGTTTCAACTGTGGTAGTTGCCTTTTCACTTGTTTATCTGCACAGTATGACCTCTAGGTGATATTAGAACTAGTAAAACTATAAAACCAATGTTTGAACTAGAGAAAGTCAAAATCAAATTACCTTCACTCTCACATTCCACTGTTGGGACATGTGAGGATCAAATCTCACCCACTTGGTCTAAATCTTGTTCATGTATCTTAAATTAGTGTTATCATAGCTTAAATAATCATAATTAGTGCATACGGATCAAACAAGTTTCATTAAAGTCAAAGTTTAAGTTCAAAATCAAAAATTCAAAATGGTATGTTAGTCAGAAACTCAGATCTTGGGAGAATTTTTGTGAATTTTGTGTTGAGATTCAAGTCTTGAGATTTTTACATGTTGAAATTCCCCATCTAAGCTTTTGAATCCCACAGTTAGCTTATTTTTATGATTTTTTCTCTGGCTTAGGTGATAGTTCAAAGTGGCCTGCAGGGCTAACCATTGCCCTGCACCAGGGCATCAGCTCAAAACCCCAACTTTCCATGTGCCTTAGCTTCTTCATTAGTGGGCCACACAGTGAGCTTATTGGTTATTTTGGAATCCAATAAGCTCATCTATAAAGTTCAGGGCTTATTTTAAACTTTTGAGCTTATTAGATAGGTCTGCAGATAGCTTTTTGTTTGTCCAATTCCACCCATACACTGAGTGATCAGTGTTGACCACCCAAGTTCAAGCCCTCATCAAGTGCTTATCTGTGGGACCCAAACCTTTAGTTGTTAAGAATCAATGACAATAGTCCCTGTTTTTATGTAAAATTAGTTGTTAACAACCCTGCTTAAGGGGTGTTTGGCTCAAATGGGTCAATATGGCTTATCACTGCTTAAGGGGTGTTTGGGTCAAACGGGTCAATATGGCTTATCACTGTTTGGCTCAAATGCCCATATTAAGAGCTTAATATGATTTTGTTAATCCTTTGAATTTCCAATTAGGTGGAAAGTAATCAGCCCAAGATGATTTTGAGCTTAACTCATCTTCACAGCTTGACATAGGTGATGATTTTGAGCTTCAAATGGTTATCACTTCTGCAACAAAATAATACTCATTTAGATCTTGAAATGCTAGGAACAAGGCATTCTAGTCTATATTCTAATACAAGCTAATACTATCAGAAACAATTGCAAAGTAGTAACAGAGTATGACTATCATAACATGCTATTAACTACTCATTCTCTGCAACTTCAATTCCCATTTAGCTTCAACTTCTTTGATAACAACTGAAAATGCATCCATTACTATCTCAGCAAAGATCAACAACTGTAAATGCATCCACACATATATCCCATAACAAGCATTTCATTAAACAAAAGGTCATTACATCAAACCTACATAACAAGCATTTCATTACACAATTTTTGACAACATAACAGCAATAACAAAACACAAAACAACAACAATTTTCTTAAAAAAAACCACACTAGACTTGCTTTCTTTCAACTCCAATTGCAGCAGAAACATTTCCTTCTCCATAGTTTATTTTTGAAACTCAATCTCCCTTTCCAAATCTCTTATTTTTCCATACTTGTCTTCTTTCAAACGTTTTTCCTTTTGAATCAAATTAAAAACCTCTTGTTTGTAATAGTCATTAGGCAACTCAGGATCTAGCCAGTAAAATGTCTTACATTTTGAACCCTATATGGTACAAACAACAAACATTACTAATATCAACGCATCCAAGAAAACGCATTATAATACTCAACGCATCCAAGAAAACTTACATTATAATACTCAACGCATCCAAGAAAACGCCTTAAAGGGAAATCAATTGTCCGCGAAGTCTGCCTAATTACTTTTGCAATTTTGACTTTTAATTTCTATTTTTTAGATATAAATTAGTTTATCTAGCTTTGAAGTAATAATTAGGCAATTAATTAAGAAATAGCTTAAAAATAAATTGTAAAAGTATTTCTAATTTTAAGATCCAAATCCACATCATTCCACCATCCAAAATTGCCAACAGGAATCACCACCATCATCAAGACCAGGTAATACCTCATAAATGAAACCCTAATCGTTTTTGCTAAATTTTTATGAAACAACATATGTGGTTAATTGAATTAGGCTCCCTTTCTTTTTGTTGAAATTATATGTGGTTTTCTGTGGTTAATTGAATTAGGTTTAAGATGGATACGAGTTGGATGTCTTTACCTAGATTTACCATTGAATATAAAAAAGGTCTTGACGACTTTCTTGATCATATATTCTATAATGAGGGTAAAAATGGACAGATTTCATGTCCATGTATTGATTGTGGTAATCAGATATGGGTAGATCGGACGGAGGCTATAACACATCTGTTATGTGTCGGGTTTATGAAAGGTTATACAATTCCACCTTTCAGTTCCAAATCAAGTGATGCTCCAATGTTGGATGCTGAAGATGACATGCAAGGGTTGGTGAATGATGCCTTCCATCGGTTTGGTGATGACACACTAACCGATGACATGGGAACACAAACTGAAAGTATGAGTATGCCAAACCTAAAGGCGAAAAAATTTTATAAAGTGTTGGGAGAGGCAAAGAAACCACTATATCCTGGGTGTAAGTTATCAGTACTTTCTTTTATCATTAGACTATTTCATGGTAAGTGTGTTGGGAAATGTAGTGATAATGGTTTCAGCAAGATGCTAGATACAATGAGGGAAGCCTTCCCCGATGCTTCTATACCAAAGTCATTGTATGAACTAAGGAAGATAATTTGAGAGTTAGGACTTAGTTATGATAAAATTGATGCATGTCCTAATGATTGTATGCTGTACTAGAAAGAAAACATTAATAAAACAGAATGTGATATATGCCATACGTCAAGGTATAAAGCAAGTGAAGATGATTGTGCAGATGAGTCAACCACAGCTGATACACGTAAGAATATTGGAGCAAAGGTGTTGCGTCATTTTCCGCTCTTACCACGATTGCAAATGTTATTTATGTCATCTAAAACAGCCGCCTCCATGAGATGGCATGAAGAGAGTCGCACGAAAGATGGTTACTTGAGACATCCTGCAGATTCCCCGGCATGGAAAGCATTTGATTTTAAGTATGATAAGTTTGCCAAAGAATCTCGTAATGTCAGGCTTGGTTTAGCGAGTGATGGGTTTAACCCTTTTGGAACAATGAGTGTTTCTCATAGTACATGGCCTGTTGTTTTGACGCCATATAATCTACCTCCTTGGATGTGCATGCAGAAACCTTATTTCTTTCTAACGTTACTTATACATGGCCCATCTGCTCCTGGGAATAATATAGATGTCTATATGGAATCGTTAGTTGCTGAGCTAAAGGAGTTGTGGGATCGTAAAGGAGTAGACACTTATGATGCATCAACAAAAAGTAACTTTCGGATGCGTGCTTGTTTGTTATGGACGATCAGTGACTTTCCTGCTTATGCAAATTTATCCGGATGGAGCACCAAAGGTAAACTTGCATGTCCTAACTGCCATAAACATACAAAATCAACACGCTTGAGTCATGGCAAAAAACAATGTTTTATGGGACATCGTCGATATTTGCCTACTGATCATGCTTTTAGAAGAGATACAAACTCTTTTGATGGCACAGAAGAACGAGACAGGCAACCCCGTGGCTTAACAGGACAAGAAGTACTTGATGAGTTAGATGGTTTTGAAGTTAAATTTGGAAAACTTGTGAAGAGCAACCCAGATTTACCTTTTAATTGGAAGAAGAAAAGTATTTTTTTTGAGTTACCGTACTGGAAAGATAACTTGCTACGCCATAATCTAGATGTAATGCATATTGAGAAGAATGTTTGTGACAGTGTCTTTGGAACGCTAATGAATCTAGATGGGAAGACCAAGGATCATATAAAAGCACGCCTAGATTTACAAGAAATGGGCATTAGACCTGAACTTCATCCTATAGTTCAAGATAACAACAAAGTTTATTTGCCACCTGCTTGTTTCTCAATGGATAAAAAAGAGAAAGATATTTTTTGTCGTGTGCTTAAGAAGGTGAAAGTTCCAGATGGTTATGCAGCTAATATATCAAGATGCGTAGAGTTAAAACCTCCAAAACTATTTGGACTTAAAAGTCATGATTGCCATATTGTGATGCAGCAGTTGCTTCCCATTGCCTTGCGAAATGTGTTGCCTAAGCACGTGCGCTATACTGTGATGAAGCTATGTCGTTACTATAAACAATTATGCGCAAAGGTTCTTAATCCAAATGATTTGGTTCAAATGGAAACCGAGATTGGAAAAATACTTTGTGATTTAGAAAGGATTTTTCCGCCATCATTCTTTGATGTCATGGTTCATCTTTCGGTTCATCTTGCTTCAGAGGCCAGATTAGGAGGGACAGTTCATTACCGTTGGATGTATCCAATCAAGAGGTGCACATTACTATTATAGTAAATACCTTTATTAACAAATATTATTGAATCTAAAATTATTGGTTTTGATATCTCAGGTATTTAGCTACATTAAAATCTTACGTGCGAAACAGGAATAACCCGGATGGTTCCATTGCAGAAGGATATCTAGCTGAAGAGTGTGTGTCGTTTTGTTCATTGTACTTATCCAGTGATGTTGAGACCGTACATAATAAGACAAGTCGAAATAATGATGACGATGGTTATGAGGATGTTTTACCTATCTTTTCTATGGCGGGTCGACCGATTGGTGATACAAAGGTAGAAATGATGGAACTTGACATTTTGGCTAAAGCACATTCATATGTGTTGTTCAATTGTAGTGAAGTTGATGAATTTCGAACGTAAGTAATTATATTAGTTGTGAGTTTCATAAATTATATTATACGATTAATAGTTGTCGTTGTTATCATCATTATCATCTGTTAACACTGCAGTAAACATCTGGCGTTGGTTCATCATCAAAATCGGAGAAAACGTAAGCGTGACATTCAACGTTTACATAGTGAGACTTTTGAGTCGTGGTTTCAAGATCATGTAAGGCATATACACAGGTTTATTACTTTTGAAAAATAATTATAATGACATAGCATTTTCGACCTACTAATAACAAAACAATTAACACATCTTGCCTTATTTCAGGTTGAGGAGCTACATGCTAGAGGGGATCACAGAATCACAGAAAGTCTAAGGTGCTTGGCAAGTGGTCCATCTGAGTATGTGAAAAAATATAAGGGATTTATCATAAATGGTTTCCGATTTCACACAAAAGATGTAGAACATAATAGGAAAACACAGAATAATGGGGTTAATCTTCAGGCCATGACAAACAGTTACTCGAGTGCTACAGATAACAATCCTATCACGGGAGATGTAACTTACTACGGGGTTTTGAATGATATAATTGAGTTGGAGTATGGTATTGACAAGAAAGTAGTTTTGTTCGATTGTGATTGGATTTCGAATGGTTCAAGGAAAAAAGAAGATGACAACGGGTTTACTCTATTGAATTTTGAAGGATTGAAGGCTCATAACGAGCCTTTTATACTAGCTTCTCAAGTACATCAAGTATTTTACGTTGCAGATAGTGTTGACAAAGGATGGCAAGTTGTGATCAAGACAGCGCCCAGACATGTTTATGACATGGATGAACAAACAAGTCTTGATGACGTGGAAACACATTTGCAGGGTGACTCATTTATGTGTCCTCAACATGACGAAACAATGGATATTGAATTGGTTAGAGGTGGTTTCGATGGAACCGTTGTGGACAACAATGACTTAGTTATTGCCGATGAAGAAGATCCAGTTGAAGAAGCTTAATGATTTCAATTAGGTAAATAATAATAGTCCCTATTTTTATGTAAAATTAGTTGTTAAGAATCAATGACAATCCTCATTACTGTTTGTATAACTCTTTCTTATACATTTCTTATTTAAATTTAGGTAATTTTAACTTTTTAGCTTCTTGTTATTTATATTTTCACTTTGAGATCTCAAAACAACCCTGCTTAAGGGGTGTTTGGCTCAAATGGGTCAAACGGGTCAATATGGCTTATCACTGTTTGGCTCAAATGCCCATATTAAGAGCTTAATTTCTGCTTATTCACTGTTGTTTCTCTTCTGTTTTTTTTCCTTTAGTAGCTTGTACTACTGACTAGAGAATTCTGAGCTTAATTGGGATTCTAGATCTTATCTTGTTGTTTTAATTTGGTCTGCTAATCACCCCATTAGGACTGAGATGCCCTGCACTCAGTCATTTTTGTTTTTTAATCAAGCCTAGTTTATTTTGTGAGTGCAATTCTGGCTTAGTATAGTACAGCAATAATGCACCAAATTAACCATTATCATTGATAGATAAGGACAATACAAAGACAGATAACCCATACATAACTTCCAAAAGATTGAGACATATAACAATACAAAGACAGATAACAAGTGTCCTATTATGGTGTATCAAGTTTTGATACCCAAGTATCAAGTGTCATACCAACTAATGTTTAAATAAAACTTTTGTAAATAAGCGTTCTAAAAAACTGATGTTTTATGACTCAAATAAAGGAGTGTTCTATTATGGCGTAGGATAATAAAACCACAACAAATAAGCGTACTATAAAGGTTAATGTTAAAAGACACAGTTGTCAAGGGTCCTGTTAATTTTTGTTCAAATAAAACTTTTGCAATTAAGCGTTCTATAAAACTGAATAAGCGTTATAAAAAGCGGATGTTTTACGACTCTAAAAAGATGTGCCATATTGTGGTGTATCATAAACAAACCATTATGAATAAGCGTTATATAAAGGTTAACGTTATAAGACGCTATTGTCAAGGGTCCTATTCACTTTTCTTATAAAAAAAACGTTTGCGAATAAGTGTTCCATAAAACTGATGTTTTATGACTCAAATATCAAGTGTCTTATGATGGTGTATCAATCTATGGGACCCAAGTGTCAACTGTCATATTAAGTTATCTTTTAATAATACATTTGCGAATAAGCGTTTTAAATAATTAATGTTTTATGACTTATATATCAAGTGTCCTATTATGGTGTATTGTAATAAAACCATAATTAATATGCATCCTTTAAGGGTCCTATTAAGTTTTGTTATAATAAAACTTTTGCAAATAATCGTTTTAAAAAAATGATGTTATAAAACCATTGTACATAAGCGTCCTATAAAGGTTAACGTTATAATACCCACGTGTCAAAGGTCCTATTAAATTTTGCTATAATAAATTTTTTTGTGAATAAGCGTTTTAACTAACTGATGTCTTATGACTCAAAACTCAAGTGTCCTATTATGGTTTATTATAATACAACCATAATGAATAAACGTCTTATAAAGGTAATTTATTAGGATCCATATTTTAAGTGTCATATTAAGTTATATGATAATAGGACCCCAAATCATCGACCATCCTATTATATACCTTTTTAGGACATCGCATAAGTAGCAAATATTTAAAAAGGACCCTAAACGCTCATATGTCCTATTAAACAGTTTTTTAGGACTCCATTATCATACCGTCCCACACAAAGGGTCCTAAAAAGCCACTTTTGTTGTAGTGTGGATACCATTTCATGGTGGAATCCGTGAGTTAATTATCCATGACTCGCATAAATCAAAATACTCTATTCATCCCGGAGCCGATAAGATGTATCAGGACCTTAAGAAACGTTACTGGTGGCCTAATATGAAAGCCGATATAGCTCAGTATGTCAGTTGGTGCCTGACTTGTTCTAAAGTAAAGGCCGAACATCAGAAACCCTCAGGACTCTTAGTTCAACCCGAACTCCCGGAATGGAAATGGGAGCGAATAACCATGGACTTTATCACTAAATTACCGAGAACAGTTAGCAGCAATTACTCTATCTGGGTAATAGTTGATCGTTTAACTAAGTTTGCTCACTTCTTAGCTATTAGTGAAACCGATAGTCTTGATAAGCTTGCTCAATTGTATCTTAAGGAGGTCGTATCTCGTCATGGAGTACCGATATCTATCATTTCCGATAGGGATAGTCGTTTTACAACCCACTTTTGGAGATCATTACAGACAACTTTAGGAACAAGTTTGGATATGAGTACTGCTTACCATCCTCAGACCGATGGTCAAAGCGAGAGAACCATTCAGACTTTAGAAGACATGCTTAGAGCCTGTGTTATTGATTTCGGCAAAGGCTGGGAGAGACACCTCCCTTTGCCCGAATTCTCTTACAACAATAGTTATCACTCTAGCATTAAGGCCGCCCCATTTGAGGCACTGTATGGCCGAAAATGTCGTTCTCCTGTTTGTTAGGCTGAAGTTGGCGAGAGTCAACTTATAGGTCCCGAACTTGTCTTGGAAATCACTGAGAAGATAGTTTAGATTCGTAACCGGTTGCAAACCGCTCGTGATAAACAAAAGAGTTATGCTGATAGGAGACGTAAACCTTTAGAATTTCAGGTAGGAGATCATGTTATGTTGAAAGTTTCTCCTTGGAAACGAGTGATTCGTTTTGGAAAGCGTGGAAAACTCAATCCCCGATATATTGGTCCCTTTCCAATCCTGGAAAGAATCGGACCGGTAGCATACCGCCTGGAGCTACCATCGGAATTGAGCAGTGTACACAATGTCTTTCATGTTAGTAATCTTAAGAAATGTCTTTCGGAGGAAAACATAGTTGTGTCCTTAAGAGATATTCGTATTGATGAGAAATTGAAATTTTTTGAAGAACCGATTGAGATTATGGACCGTGAGATTAAAAGGCTGAAGAATAGCCGAATTCCGATTATCAAAGTTCGTTGGAACTCCCGACATGGACCGGAGTTCACTTGGGAACGTGAGGACGTTTTCCGTAGGAAGTATCCTAAACTTTTCATGACATCAAGCAACTCAGAGTGAAACCCGGGACGGGTTTCTTCTGAGGCTGGGAGGCTGTGACAACTGGCAATTTAGGGAGTCTATTTTAGGTAACCGCATTACGTTAAACTAAACTGAGCTTTGCCTTTAACACTATTTTTATAAACCATGACTTGATTTTATATTGTATATTGGTTTTTACGGATTATTTCACTATTAAATGAGTTATCATATGAGTTTTAACTCTATTTGGTAGGCACTATTGGATTCGGCACTAGAAAAGCCTAAAACGAGAAATATTGTAACTTTTAGACCGTAACTCGAAAATTAACAAATAAATAGTCAAAACTCGTGGAAAAACGTAAATAATGATGTTAGAAAGTCGAATGAACGTCGTGGGACACTCGGGGGACAATATATGAGCTCGGGAATGGGTAAACGGGATAGTTACAAAAAATTACAACTCCGACCCCCCTATTTCACCCCTAGTCGGCGCCCCTCCTCCTCCAAAAATATTTATTTTTGAGTCCTTTTGTCTAAGTATATAAGGCCTCCCTCCCCTCATTTGACTAGTTGGTTTCTCTCACTAAAAACACACACACAACATACTTTCTCTCTCTACTCTCTTTCTCCCCCAAAAATAAAACCCTAACCCTAATTATAACCACCACCGGCCGCCGCCATTGTCCGGCCACACGACGGCGCGTGACCACCCACCTCCACCACCATCTTGAAGCTCTCTTTCTCCTCTTTCCAACCATATATAATACTCTCACTAAAACCTTCATTAACACCTTCAAATCTTAAGATTAAGATTCGGATTTTTAGGGTTTCAAGTGGGTTTTGCAATTGGTGCTTGAATAAGGTAAATGGAACATGGTTAGAGCTTGTTTAAGCTATAAAAAGCCACGTATGGGCTTATTAGGGTTTTGACCCTATGGTATATATAATTTGGGGCTTTTGGTTTAAACGTGGGATTAATTCTAATTAACATCTAAATAAACAAGTAATTAGTGTTTGGTAAGCATGTGGTGTATCAATTTGATGGGTTTATGCATTTTAGGTCTAGTTTCATATTTTTTTGGTTAGAATAGATGATGGGTTTTGTGTTTGGTTAAGGATTGGAGCTTGAATGATTGTATTTGGATGTTGTGGAATTGGTTTGGGTGATGTTTGGTTGGATTTGGATGTGAGCATGGGGCGTACGAGCCACCACACCCACGTTGGGTTGTGTTTGGTTGGTGTACGTGACCCACTTGGGCCACGGGTCCGGGTCCGGTCGTTTTGGTAGATTGTTGGTTGATGTAGTTGAGGTTTGGATGAGACGCGTGGAGCCGAAAAGCTTCTAGAGCTTGTTTGGTTCACGTGGTCTTAACCGTGACCGTGTCATGACCATTAGGGTCATAACATTGGTTTCGGGTATATTTGGTTGATTGATTGGTTGGCGAGATTGATTTGAGTTGGTTTGGGATTGAATTGCGCTATTATGACTTTTAAATTGGACTTGATATATATATTGTCAACTTTGAGCTACGTCGGTGTTACTTTGACTTTTTAGTCAATAGTTGACTCCGACAAAGCCGTAACATAGACTTTAGTATAATTTGGACTATTGATTGATTAAAATCCGAGAAGTCATGACTCGTGCTTGTGGACTCGAAACGGATAATGACATGAAACTAATAATGGAATTTGACGAAATACATATATATATATATATACATGAAAATGCTAATAGACTATGAAATATAAATAATAAATGGGCTTTTGTACCAAAAATATCAATAACAAGTCTTATCTTGTTATTTACTATTTTTAAATGGAAACTAACGACTAAATTAGAAATGTTTTATAATAAATAAGTAATTAATGTTTCGAGTACACGTTTATCGATAAATGTCAATTATGGGCATTTAATATTAGTTTAAGTATTTAATTACTTACGTTGTGTGCATGGGTTACGGATAACCTAGCATTAATAGTGTTGATCCACGTGGGTAGCGGACTTATTAGGTTGACGAATCTAATAAGAGCCCGCTAGGTACGTTGGGTAACCTTATTAATGGGTAAATTATCCTTATGACTCTTTAGGATACGATTGATTTATGGGATAATAAGCGACACGAGTAAATAAATGAGTTTATCGAGTTGACGAATTCGATAAGTTCTACTATTTATTCCGAAACTTATTGGACTATGAAGCTTAGCGTTTAGAGGTCTCATTGTGTTGCATTGAGTTATATATTGGTTGTTTGAATGCATTCATAACATCATATTGAGTCGATACACCCACATAAGGAATACCAAACACTAGGATTAAATGGTGAAACGAGACATTTTTGGAAATAACGAAATGGAATACATTGGGGTAGATAACGTTGATTTCGAGAGATATATATATTAAGTTTGGTCTACATTAATAGGTTGTGCCGAGTCGATAGTTGCTGTGCCGTGATACCATTATCTTCTGCTAGTGTTTATTTGTACGTTGTTGCTTGAGGTGAGTTTCATAGCCCCACTTTTATCTACGTTTTTAACTATATTGGGGTGAGAATCATGCTACTGTTTTTGGACCGTGAAAACTATTTGGATTTGCTTATATGCTTGACTGTTTAGATAAATGTGCGGTAGTTGTTGCCTTAGACTAGGGTAGCAATCCTAATTGCTATAACTGTTGCCTAGCTAAGAATAAACTTCTACATCGACCTAGTCCGGGGTTGGAAATTGTTCTAGATTTTGCCACGACAGTGCTGGACTAGAGTCGTTGGGCCCGAGTAATCCCTGGATGCGGGATATGTTTATGGTTGGTGATCCGGGTAGGATCGGTATTTATCTATCTTAGGTCTTGCATAGCAAATCAACTCTTACAGGTCCACTATGATTTTGTTGAACTTAAACCTATGAACTCACCAGCGTAAGCTGACCTTTTAGCATGATTTCTCAGGTATTTGAAAGATGTTTGGAATACATGATTGGTGGAAGCTTGGCAAGAAGGCGGGGTTCAAGGATCATTTCTGACTCTGATAAACTTTGGGGACCTATTTTATTAAATCATGTTTTGGGCCTAATATTTACTCTTTTGGAATAAATGTTTTGAATACTTAAATTTGGGATTGGTTTTGAATGTTAAATGACTATCTTTTTGCTATACTTGTGTGCGATACCAATCCAATAGTAACGCCCCGAAAACTTGATTAAGTCTTCCGCTGTACCGAGATTTGGGGGTGTTACAATGACATATACGAATTTTAGAACCAGAGGTCTATGACATAATTTCGTAACCACGAGTCACATAATTATGACTAGGGGGTTTATTAAATGGATTATTGGCCAATATGTTACTGATTTATTTACAAGTTTATTGCATTTACTTGGTACTTGGTAAAATATATTATGTATAATATTTATTTTTGTTTTTTAATACTAAACGCATTGCGTCTAAATTGCACTCGCAATTGCATCACGCATCACGCATCGGCCTCTAGGACCTTGAGCGCATTGGATCGCAAAACGCAATTTTAAACCAAGTTATTGATATTTTTGGTACAAAAGCCCATTTATTATTTATATTTCATAGTCTATTAGCATTTTCATGTATATATATATATTTCGTCAAATTCCATTATTAGTTTCATGTCGTTATCCGTTTCGAGTCCACAAGCACGAGTCATGACTTCTCGGCTTTTAATCAATCAATAGTCCAAATTATACTAAAGTCCATGTTACGGCTTTGTCGGAGTCAACTATTGACTAAAAAGTCAAAGTAACACCGACGTAGCTCAAAGTTGACAATATATATATCAAGTCCAATTTAAAAGTCATAATAGCGCAATTCAATCCCAAACAAACTCAAATCAATCTCGCCAACCAATCAATCAACCAAATATACCCGAAACCAATGTTATGACCCTAATGGTCATGACACGGTCACGGTTAAGACCACGTGAACCAAACAAGCTCTATAAGCTTTTCGGCTCCACGCGTCTCATCCAAACCTTAACTACATCAACCAATAAGCTACCAAAACGACCGGACCCGGACCCGTGGCCCAAGTGGGTCACGTACACCAACCAAACACAACCCAACGTGGGTGTGGTGGCTCGTACGCCCCATGCTCACATCCAAATCCAACCAAACATCACCCAAACCAATTCCACAACATCCAAATACAATCATTCAAGCTCCAATCATTAACCAAACACAAAACCCATCATCTATTCTAACCAAAAAAATATGAAACTAGACCTAAAATGCATAAACCCATCAAATTGATACACCACATGCTTACCAAACACTAATTACTTGTTTATTTAGATGTTAATTAGACTTAATCCCACGTTTAAACCAAAAGCCCCAAATTATACCATAGGGTCGAAACCCTAATAAGCTCATACGTGGCTTTTTATAGCTTAAACAAGCTCTAACCATGTTCCATTTACCTTATTCAAGCACCAATTGCAAAACCCACTTGAAACCCTAAAAATCCAAATCTTAATCTTAAGATTTAAAGGTGTTAATGAAGGTTTTAGTGAGAGTATTATATATGGTTGGAAAGAGGAGAAAGAGAGCTTCAAGATGGTGGTGGAGGTGAAATTTCAAAAGCAATGCAATGATGCGTGCAATTTGTGCAATGATGCATGCATTTTTAAACCAAGCTTGCACCGGTATCCTTTTCTCCATTACCCTCAAATGGTCTATTTTGGATTATGAGGAATCATCAAAGTCAACCACCCGACCACATGGAAGTTGACACTTCTCTACTTCAACCATCATCCTTTGTTGAGCCACCATTGAATGTGCCTCCACCAACCCCTCCCTCTTTTGAGGATCCTAAACCCTCTTCACTTGATCCTCCACATCAAGCCGCTCCATTTTTACCACAACCTTTTCCAAGCCATGACAAGGACTGCTATCATTGTCAACACGTTGAAGGCTTGATACATGAACTACGTGAAGAGCAACGTTTCATGTTTTATCACCTCCTCGAACGTTTTGATGAGGTCAACAAACCTAAACAACCATGAGCTAAAGGATTCAAGTGGTGTTCTAGTCTTAAGCTTAACTTAGATCGTTTAGGAATCACATTTTATGTTTAATCATTCTCTTAGTTTTAGAGATTTGTAGATCATTTCTCGTAGTTTTATTGAATGAAGTTACATGTTTTATGCCATACTAATTTGAGTATATGTTTGTTGCTTGAATACATATCTCACTTTGATGTTAACATCATTTGTTACATCACCATTGCTGGATTCTGTTTTCAGACTGACGGATCCCTCCTTTATGCTTAGACGGATCCCTCCAAGAAGGGAACCATGGGATCTGTGCAACAAAGACTTGATTTCTACTAACTTTTGCAGGAAATTATGCATTATATATTTGCTTTCTAACCTTTGTTTTGTAGATTTTCAATATACACATGAAGACTTTGACACCCTAAGCTAGGGGGAGCTTTGTGTCAAAACAATACATTGCAAAACCATTTGCAATATAATCCTCATTTGGATTACATTTTAGGACGTCCCTTTGCAAAGTTGCAATCATCAAGGGGGAGCATTATCGTCACAAAGATGAAACCATTTGCAAACTTAGTTGCAATGCATTAGCTTAGTAATTGTTCTTACTTGACGCCCTCACAAAGGGATGGACTCGTCAAGGGGGAGTTAAGACGAGAACTATTCTCGTCACTTGCTCTCTATATTTTTTTTTCTTATTACATGTTTTTCTTAAAACAATGTGTTAGTTTCTTTTCGACGCTCTTTTTGTTTCGACAAAAAGGGGGAGAAGAGAGTAAAAACTCCAATTCAAACTTTTACGAATTTTAGTTTTTCCTTAAAATAATTTTATGTTTTGTCATCAACAAAAAGGGGGAGATTGTTAATACAAATAAGACGTAAAAACTTTTATTTATATTTTACGATCTTCTATTGTTTTGTCGATAACAAACGTAAAATCATTTTAACGAAATAAATAAAATACGTAAATGGTTTGAGCCAATGTTTACTAACACACTTACGTTTTCACATAAAACACTAAACAAGTAAAAGTAGTTTTATGATTTAGTGATACATATGTACAACAATTAGTGTTTACATATTGGACAAATCTATACATAACTAGTATGTATCATAATGGGTAATATAATGGGTAGAAGTTTAAGTATTTGACCCATTGACCAAATACATTAAATGTTTTTGGGTAAAACCCAAAGTCCATGATCCATACCATGAAGCATAACCCATAACCCATTGCATGACATCATGCATAAGTCATATATGGATATTATCCATGACCCATTGTTTTAACCCATGACCCATGGACTAGTTGCATTGCATCTTGTAGATACATTGTATCTACTTGGATACCCATGGTCCAAAGTCTAGGACCCATGACCCATAACCCATGACCCATGACCCAAAACCCATGGGCAAAGAGGAGCGTCCCACGGATCCCCATGATTACATTGGACGGATCCCTCAAGTGAGGGATCTGTGGAACAGTAGCTAAAATTCCTCTATAAATAGTGAGCAATTTCTTCATTTTGGGTTGCCACTCCCACACATACTTTCTCCAAGTATTGTAACCTTTTAATCACAGATCCTAAGGATCTCTCTATGTAGTTTGTGTTTTATTTTTGTGTGATTCTCTAGGTTCCTCTTAAAGGCGAGATCACCACCTCTTGAAGTCGAGCAAGCTCAAGTCCATGAGTTTCCATGCTTCGTCATCATCAAGACTACTGAGGTTCTCTAATTGATAGTTCTTTCTTCCTACATAGAAGTGTTGTGTCAAAGGCATTAGTGAACGATGCCGAAAGAGTCAAGACGAAAGCATTAGTAAAAGGTGCTTAACGTCCGTGTCAAAGGCATTAGTGAAGAATGCCGAAGGAGTCAAGACGAAGGCATTAGTGAAAGTTTCCAAATGTCCGTGTCAAGGGCATCAGTGAAGGATGCCAAAAAGAGTCAAGACGAAGACATTAGTGAAAGGTGTCAAACGTCCGTGTTAAAGGCATTAGTGAAGAATGCCAAGGGTGTACAATCGATGAGGTGCATCGATGTACAAATAGAGATAGGTTGTATTTAAGGATATTGATATCCTTGATGATGTTGTAATAAGGAGTGGGTCTCCTTTGGGATAGGTGTTGTGTAGTGTTGGGTAGTAGTTCCTCCTTTGTAATGGAACTCGGTATCTAGCCTAGTACTGGATAAAGGGTAGGCGACGTTGTGATAGGTGTGGTTCTACCTTGTGGAAGAACCCGATGTTTAGCCTAATACCGGAAAAAGAGTAGGCGACGTTGTGAAGGCTTCTCCGCCATAAAGAGTTGGTGTCGTGTAGTGTTTACGAACTCTCGAGTAGGTAACTCGGGGAGTGGAGTAGGGCAAGGAAGGTGTCGTTGTAGCCGAACCACTATAAATACTTGTGTCATGTTTATGTGTTTCTTACTCTTTATCTTTACATTACACATATACATATCTATCTATCAATGTCCAACATACACATCTAAATAGATTAACATAAGTTGATCTAAATATTTTAAAACGGGGTTTTAATCGGTAAAACTATTCAACCCCCCCTTCTAGTTTTGCACAAAGGCGTCAAGCAACTGCTATTACATCATCACCAACAACTTACTCAAGATTGTTGTAATTCATTACAAATACTTAGGGGGAGATTGTTGGAATCACTTCTAAACTATATTTCAAGTGTTAGTCATTAATATGTAATAGGTTGCTTAATTAGGCTTTTATGTTAGTAATTAAGGCTAGGCTCATGTAGAAAGCCCATGAGCCTATGCAAACGCCCAATAAGGAAAGGAAGGGACTAGATGTGTTGCCCTAGCTCCCTTCTCCTAAAAATAGTCTTGTAAACTCTCATTTGAGGGTTGGTTGTTCACTCTACATAATCTACGCATAACCTTTGTTTATCTTACTGTGTGTATTGTGTTCATCCGATCACTTTCATCTCTATTTCTCACAAATTGATCCTTGTGTTAACTTATGGTGACCTAACACAACGAAACTATAAATTAATAATTACTAAAAATTTCCATAAATATGAAAAGGCCATACGTAATTGGAATTTGTACAAATTCTATTAAGGCTTATGTAAAAACGTTTATTTATATTTTACGATCTTCTAATGTTTTATCGATAACAAACGTTAAATCATTTTAACGAAACAAATAAAATACGTAAACTGTTTGAGCCAATAGTTTTCTAACACACTTACATTTTCACATAAAACACTAAAACAAGTATAAGTGATTTTATGATATACATATGTACAACAACTAGTGTTTACATATTGGGCTAACACATACTTAACTAAGTATATACTAAAACGGGTAAAAATAAGTATATACTAAAATGGGTAAAAACTAACAAATGGTATTAACCCATAACCCATGGTTTTGTCCAAACCACTTAACTAGGTTCATTGTATTCTAGAGATACATTGTATCTAGAAAGAAACCCATGGATTAACCCATAACCCATGACCCATGACCCATAACCAAAAATACCCATGGGTAAAGAGGAGCGTCCCACGGATCCCTAGCTTTACGCTAGCCGGATCCCTTGTGGGAGGGATCCGTGGGATCCGGAGAATAGTGAACTTTCTCCTTTATAAATAGTGAGCCATTTCTTCCTTTCGGCTTACCACTCTCACACATACTTTCTCCAAGTATTGTACCTCTCTAACCACTGATCCTAAGGGATCTTTCTATGTAGTTTTTCTTTTGTTTTTGTGTGATTCTCTAGGTTCCTTTTAAAGGAGAGATCACCACTTCTTGAAGTCGAGCAAGCTCAAGTCCATGAGTTGCCATGCTTCGTCATCATCAAGACAACTGAGGTTCTCTTGTTGATAGTTCTTTCTTCCTCCGTAGATGTTGTGTTGAAGGCATTAGTGAAGGATGCCGAAAGAATCAAGACGAAAGCATTAGTGAAAGGTGCTTAATGTCCATGTCAGAAGCATTGGTGAAGAATGCTAAAGGTGTCAAGTCAAAGGCATTAGTGAAGGATGCCTAGGAATCAAATCAAGTGGCATTAGGGAAGAATGCCTAGGTCGTATAATCGATGAGGTGCATCGCTATACATATAAGTATTAGTTTATTTCCAAGGATGGTGATATCCTTGATGGTGTTGTAATAAGGAGTGGATCTCCTTAAGATTAGGTGTTGTGTTGTGATGGGTAGTAGTTCCTCCATAGTAATGGAACTAGGTGCTTAGCCTGGTACTTAATAAAGGGTAGGCGATGTTGTGATAGGATTAGTTCTCCTTGGAGTGAAAGAACTCGGTGGTTAGCCTAGCACCGTATAAAGGGTAGGCGACGTTGTGTTAGGTGTGGTTCGCCTTGGTGTGAAAGAACTCGGTATTTAGCTTTGTACCGGAAAAAGGTGTAAGCGACGTTGTGAAGGCTTCTCCGCCATAAGGAGATTGGTATAGTGTTTACGAACTCTCGAGTAGGTGACTCGGGGAGTGGAGTAGGGCAAAGAAGGTGTCCTTGTAGCCGAACCACTATAAATACTTGTGTCGTGGTGATGTGCTTCTTACTCTTTATCTTTCATTACACGTTTATATATCTATCTATCAACGTCCAATATAAACAACCAAATAGATTGACATGAGTTGATCTAAATATTTAAAAGGAAGTTTTTAATTGGTAAAACTATTCAACCCCCCCTTCTAGTTTTCCACAATTGGCATCAGAGCTTCGTTACCAAGTTTCTTAGAGTATGTTGTACTTTAAAAACTTGATACGATCCGTGTATGTTTGAAAACTACAAAGAAGGATTTTTTTTGTCATGTTTAAAAAATCACTATAATGTTTATTGTTGGACAAGATAGAATGTTCTAACATTTTCCTTGTTTAGTATTATCCATACTTGGATTTGGGGTTACCAAGAAGATCATGAAGAATCTATCTAAATATTTCTTTTCGCAAAAATAATGTTTAGTATTGTCCTTCTCACAACATGAATCTGGAGATTCCAAGAAGATCACAAAACATTTCATCTAAATACTTCTTTTCTTAAAAAGAATATTTAGCAAATGTATGATCGCTAATAATTTACTTTTAATTTTATTATTGTTAAAATCTTAGTTGCATGATTTATTAGTAATTACTTAAGTAGTTTTCAATATTAAAGCCATCATCAAGAATAGTATTCTTCGAATAATTTGTATAGACTACACTACGAACTCGTAACAATGATATCTTGGTTATTCGATAGCCTCAATCATTATTCATCACAAAGGGCTTATTGACACTTCATCTATGTCAATTAATATCCATGTGAAACTTCTTATATTATGATAAAATGGGATTTTATTATAATGTTTGAAAAACTTCCCAAGAATTATGATTAATTCTTAAAAAGGGAACCACGTCTAATAGGAATAGTATTAAATCTTCAAAACCTCAAATCACAAGTTTTAGAGCCTTAACATCAAAACACTAGGCGTTTTAGAACTCCCAAACCAAAGTTATCAAGGAATGTTTAAGCTGATTTGTGCTGTCATGCCGGATCCCTGCGTTTACACTAGCCAGATCCTAAATGAGAGGGATCCACGGGATCCGTGCAACATAAGACAGTATAAGTTAAAGAATTATCACTGTGGATGTTCCACAATTATATTCACCTCAAAGACTCACGAACAAGAACTCAGCTACTGTTCAAAGAAGCAATTTAATCATTTCTCTCAAGCTTAACAATCACTTGTGTAAGTATAATCTTCACTACATTGTTAATTTAATTCCTTGATTTCTAGGATTACAATTTCTTCATCTTTAAGAGTTGGGTTCAAATGGGTTTATCATAATTTGTCACCACATTGTTTTCTAAGATAATCTAAATCAAAGAATTAACATTGTTAATACAAATTAAACACATTTCTTGAATTCAACAAAGATGATGAGAGCAAAATGGTGATCAAACCCTCTAGGTTACTATTCATAATTAACACCACATTGTGGTTGTATTGTTTAGGAACAATCATGCCAAGCAACAAGCAACAAGATTACCAAGACACCGCTCACTACATACCCATGTACCATAGGAAAGATGGACTAAGTTCGGACGATAGGAAAGCGTTTAAGATGCTTGAAAAGAGACTCTTTCACGAAGGTAGAGTTATTGATCCATCATTTCTTGCAAATACCGACATAAGCGATGTTTTTGGAACTAGTGGGTTTGATTGTTTATTGGATATAAACGAGCAAATTTTCCCGGTCTTTGTGCTTGAGTTCTACAAGACAATGGGGATAATTAGAAATGATGATGGGTCCATATCAATTGAATTCACCATAAATGGACATGAGTATACTCTTTCGCTTGAGGAGTTTGGAAGAATAATAGGGGTTCCATATGATGGTGTTTGCATGTATTCTAATGAGTGGTCGTTGGAGGAGATACACTCTATGGTTGATCATCACAAAATTTATCACACGATAATCCCGGAAGCAACCACGGTGAGGGACACTGTGTTTATGCCAAGAGCATCCCCATCAAGGGTTACTAGCAAGTCGAAAGTGTATAGGGATCCTTTTCAAATGGAGCTCTCGGAGATGTACGGGTTGTATAGGAAATGGGAAGATGTGATAAGGGAGAATGTGGTGTGCCTAGTAGGAAACAAGGATCACCCCAACGCATGTCTAAGCTTCATGATCTATTGCCTAGTGACCGAGACTCGCTTTAACATTGCCTACTACATGATCAAGAGAATGGCAAGTATAAGAAGCATGGACAAGATGGTGCTCCCGTATGCAATGCTCCTAACCCGTCTCACTAAATTCATCTTTGCATTAGATCCTTCTCCACAAACCTATGACCATAGCTTTTGCAATAAGGTTATGGTATCATTGACCGAGGGAAGAACCACAAGGTTTATGGTAGATGGAAAAAGGCCGCACCCACCCACGGATTCCTCGGAAGAAAGGGAGAGGCAAAGAGAAGGTGAAGGAAGTAGCAACCCACTCGGAAATACCAAACTCGACCCCTTGGAGTATATCAACCAATTGCCGGACGTTCCTGGTTTATCACCCGAATGGCAACAAACCAAGGGAATCTTTAAGTGTTTTGCCAACTTCTTGAAGAAAAATAGGTAGAAATGGTATGATAAAGAGTGGAGGACGGGTGAAGACGGGATGGGGAGGAGAAATGAGGTAAGGTCATAGGACCTAAATTTGTGAAGAACAATTTCAAACAATGGGTTGTAACACTTAAACAATGCTTATGTAGGATAGTGTAGTATGTAGGTCTTGCCATATCTTGGCACTAAACAATATTAACTTAGGAACTTATAGAATGAGATTTTACGACCCTTTGAAAACATTCAAGTGGTCGTCGTCACTCATTTTAGGAAATCTTAGGTCTCCTTACTTTCCTATGCCTTATATTTGTTGTGTTCTTGCATTTAGTCCTTATAGAAACAGCTAGGAGAAGCATTTACAAAAAAGTGCGAAGTTGCACATTTGCTGAAAGCATTCTGATCTACAGTAGGCGGATCCCAGCATTTGAACTAGCCGGATCCCTCCCAGAAGGGAACCGCGGGATCCGTGACCACTGAAGCACAACTCAGACTTGATTACGCCAAAATAGCACACTAGATCACATCACACTAAACAAACATAAGATTTTAGAACCAACTAAGTCTTCCACAAACACCTGAAAGCTTCACACTTACTCATAGCTCATCTAGGATTATATTCAAAATGTTGTTGATTTATCAACTCATTAAAACTCACCATATTTCCGCTCCAACGTTCACACATTGCTTCTCACATCTCATAACTTTTAGTTTGAGACACCTTTCAATTTTAGCAAATTGATTGTAGTCATCACTTACTTATAAATAAGCTTAAGACTAGTTTTTTTTTCTCTATTTTTTTTTATTTTAGTGAATTTCCCTTGAGTCATCATCTAGCTTCTAAAACTAGTTATCACCATCTTTTCATTTAAAATCAAATGGAATCTTTGTCAAACACTTAGTTGGACTACCTAAAGTAAAATTTTCTTACCCAAAACCATCATTAAGCATCCTCACTTCTTATGGTTAAGCATTTAAGACACCCATCAGCTAAAGACTTCAAAATTAAGTCAAAACCTTGAAATCCATAGATAATAAACCTTACAAAAGCATAATCATTTCACCTAGAACCTGCCTGACAGCCGGATCCCTGGTCTATAACCAGACGGATCCCTGCTGAGAGGTATCCGCGGGATCCATAGCTGCAGAAAGCCTAAATCAGCTTCCATATTCAATTTTAAGTCACCTTTTGGTTATCTAACCACTTTTAGCCTTCATTTATTATCCTCCTAGAGCTGATCAATATCCTAAGTGCATGCTTAATCCTCTAAGTGGCCAAGAATTTAATTTCCTAATTCAAATTATCCTTTATAAACCAAACAACCTTAGGGTTAAGGCACCACTCTCACTTATCTCTCAAAAATCAGCAACTAGAAGTTTATATTAGCATCATCATCACTATGACCAAGGCTCTTAGCCACAACTCTTCAACCATAGGATCATCCAAAAGAAAGGGTCAAATGATCCATGAAATCTCATCCACCGAAACATCTCCCATTAGAGATAATAATGCTAGAATCCCACCTCATCAAACTCATCCAACAAGTGCTAAGAGAACCGCAAAGATTAGCATCAAACCTTTCAGACTAGAAAAAGGATCATCTAGTTCAAAACCAAACATGGCTAGTTCTAGCAAGCCGTCAAAACCCTCATTCCTTGAGCATGGACTACACTCCTTGAATGAGCCTCTTCCTCACCCAAACATCTACTCATTGGATCATTCATCACCAAGAGCCACTCACTCACCAACCTTTTCATTGAATAAGGAACCACCGACAACACCAACTAGTCCATCATGGGAGACAAGGAACAACCTTGATCATATGGAAGAATTTCCATTACCACCCTCATTTTTAGAACCTCATCCCACTTCTCAAAATGAAGACCCATAATCACACATAGAGCCTCCTCAAAATATCTATTTCCCTATGGTTCCAAACCAAGACAATAATTGTCCAAATTGTCTAATCACTCAAGGACTTGTTCAAGAAGCACGAAATGAGATACATTTCATGTTTAATCATCTTATTGCAAAGTTGGATCAAATCAACAAGTCCACTCATCCCTAGACTCAAGCACATTGTCGCGTTTTAAGTCTAGTAACTAGTTAGTATTAAGTAGTATTTCTATGGCTAGTTCATTCTCTTAGTTTTAGAGATTTGCTTGATTATCTCTTGTTTTTATTGAATGAATACTTATATGCCATGATTATTTTATGTGTTGTGCTTGCTACATTATATACATATCTCACCTCTTCATTATCATTGTTTAGCATATCTTCATTGCTGAAGAAACTGTCACCAGACAGCCGGATCCCTCCAAAATGCCTAGACGGATCCCTCCACAAAGGGAACCGTGGGATCCATGGTCCAGAAACACAAATTACTACTAACTTGAGTTTTATTTGCAGGAAATTATGCACTATACTCTTGTTTTCTAACCTTTATTTTGTAGATTTTCAAAATACACATGAAGATTTTGACACTATAAAGCTAGGGGGAGCTTTGTGTCAAAACCATACATTGCAAATCCATTTGCAACTTGATCCTTATTTGGATTACACTTCATGACACCCCATTGCAAAGTTGTAATCTTCAAGGGGGAGCATTTTTCGTCACAAGGACAAACCATTTGCAAACATAATTACAAATTATTAGCTTACTTATCTTTATGTACTTGACGCTCTCACAAAGGGATGGACTTGTCAAGGGGGAGTTAAGACGAGAACCATTCCCGTCACTTACTCACTTTACATCTTTTCTTTTTACATATTTTTCTTAAACTTTGTGTTAGTTTTTTTCGACGCTCTTTTTGTTTCGACAAAAAAGGGGAGAAGAGAGTAAAAACTCCAATTTGAACTTTTACGAATTTTAGTTTTTTCCTTAAAATAATTTTATGTTTTGTCATCAACAAAAATGGGGAGATTGTTAATACAAATAAGCCGTAAAAATGTTTATTTATATTTTATGATCTTCTAATGTTTTGTCGATAACAAACATTAAATTATTTTAACGAAACAAATACAAGACGTAAACTGTTTGAGCCAATAGTTTTCTAACACACTTACGTTTTCACATAAAACACTAAAACAAGTATAAGTGATTTTATGATATACATATGTACAACAACTAGTGTTTACATATTGGGCTAACACATACTTAACTAAGTATATACTAAAATGGGTAAAAACAAGTATATACTAAAATGGGTAAAAACTAACAAATGATATTGACTCATAACCCATGGTTTTTTCCAAACCACTTAACTAGGTTCATTGTATTCAAGAGATACATTGTATCTAGAAAGAAACCCATGGATCAACCCATAACCCATGACCCATGACCCATAACCAAAAATACCCATGGGCAAAGATGAGCGTCCCACGGATCCTTAGCTTTACGCTAGCCGGATCCCTTGTGGGAGGGATCCGTGGGATCCGGGGAACAGTGAACTTTCTCCTCTATAAATAGTGAGCCATTTCTTCCTTTTGGCTTACCACTTTCACACATACTTTCTCCAAGTATTGTACCTCTCTAACCACTGATCCTAAGGGATCTTTCTATGTAGTTTTTCTTTTGTTTTTGTGTGATTCTCTAGGTTCCTCTTAAAGGCAAGATCACCACTTTATGAAGTTGAGAAAGCTCAAGTCCATGAGTTGCCATGCTTCGTCATCATCAAGACAACTGAGGTTTCTTTCTTCCTCCGTACATGTTGTGTTGAAGGCATTAGTGAAGGATGCCGAAAGAATCAAGACGAAAGCATTAGTGAAAGGTGCTTAACGTCCGTGTCAGAAGCATTGGTGAAGTATGCTAAAGGTGTCAAGTCAAACGCATTAGTGAAGGATGCCTAGGAATCAAATCAAGTGGCATTAGGGAAGAATGCCTTGGTCGTATAATCGATGAGAAGTATTAGTTTATTTCCAAGGATGGTGATATCCTTGATGGTGTTGTAATAAGGAGTGGATCTCTTTAAGATTAGGTGTTGTGTTGTGATGGGTAGTAGTTCCTCCATAGTAATGGAACTAGGTGCTTAGCCTAGTACCTAATAAAGGGTAGGCGATGTTGTGATAGGATTAGTTCTCCTTGGAGTGAAAGAACTCGGTGGTTAGCCTAGCACCGTATAAAGGGTAGGCGACGTTGTGTTAGGTGTGGTTCGTCTTGGTGTGAAAGAACTCGGTATTTAGCTTTGTACCTGAAAAAGGTGTAACCGACGTTGTGAAGGCTTCTCCGCCATAAGGAGATTGGTATAGTGTTTACGAACTCTCGAGTAGGTGACTCGGGGAGTGGAGTAGGGCAAGGAAGGTGTCCTTGTAGTTGAACCACTATAAATACTTGTGTCGTGGTGATGTGCTTCTTACTCTTTATCTTTCATTACACGTTTATATATCTATCTATCAACGTCCAACATAAACAACCAAATAGATTGACATAAGTCGATCTAAATATTTAAAAGGAAGTTTTTAATTGGTAAAACTATTCAACCCCCCCTTCTAGTTTTCCACATTGTAGATAATGAAAATGTATTAAAGTGATATAACAATTAACTTAAATTCTAAACAAAGCTTCTTTGTAGACAATATTAGTTGTTGATGTGCTCCAGTATGCACGCATCAGGATTTCTACCACGTCCTGGAGTCCAAGCATTACCCGTTGAAGCTGCACTCTTTGCCTTTTGAGACGTACGGAAGCACGGGACTAAAAAAGTGAACGTTTTAGGGAAGATACTCAGCTCCCCCTTTCCCGATTTTCCTGTGATAAGAGTAAGAAATGAGAAAATATGTATCGCTTATTCATGAACAACAAAAGAAATGATATATGGGTGAACATTAGAACCTCGGTGGCATCACGTCGAAGAGCTAGCATACCAGCTTCTATACAAACAGCTTTCAGTTGTGCTCCATTAAAATCATCTGTAGACCGAGCCAACTCTTCAAACCGTCGACCAGTCTGATCGGCATGAGCAGCAACTGCAGCATAAGAAATTCCTCTGCACAATTTTAACTAAAAATTCCAAACAATTAGATATTAAATTTAAATGATGATGGTAAGTGCAGATCCATTATGGCTACATGTGTTTCAAACTTTGCACACCTTGTCAAGTAAAATCTCAAGGAGAGTAGGATCAGGAATGGCTGATGATACTGTTAACTTTGAGCAAGCCCAGTGCATGATAACCACTTCCTGCATAAAAATCCCAAGAATTTACTTTGATTACTTAGAAACAGTTTTTAATTGTCATGTCATAGTGAAGACATAACTCACTTGGTTCAATCCAAGATAATCGAATAACCTGAGTGCCAGCAGATGCTGGTGGGCGTTAACCAATAGACCAATTAACATTGTAGGAGTAAGCAACTAAAAGCAGACAATATGTTAATTTCATGAACAATAATCATGATCAATCATGTAATTGAATTCTATAAGGTGGTTAAAGACCTTGTATTGTTGTATACTGAGTGGAATGCCAATCTCCGGGCTGCGTACAACATTTAGAACCCACAATGTTTTACTCATCTCCTGAATGCTCTCACGTTGAAATTGGCTGCCAAACCCAACTGGACATCACTACCGTTACACGTGTACTTTAGTATGTGTATATTTTCTGTTGTTCGCAACTAATAAAAAAACGTACGAAGCAATGACCAGTTGAAACCCAAAACCATGTACAACCGTTACCTTCGATCCACCATGACTTGCACTTTCCCACCAGAACCATACAAATCACAGAAAGTTACATTTGGTGAATACCATATGTTCCTCACACGGTCTGAAAATAATGCAATTATCAACATCATTATAAAAGGAACATATATAATTATAAAATGTAAGATCGTGTACCAAATTATGCTTACCAGCCAAGGATTCTTATGCACCTTCCCGATGCTCCCCATTTTCTAAGTTTTCATACTTCTGTCTATATTCAGGAAAGGAAATTGTTTGCTGGAATTTGTGAGGATACGGGTATGACTTGTGGTTTTTATTTTTATGATTTTGTGGGTCAAATATATACTAAAAAGTAACTAAAAGTTAAATGAAAGGGTTAAGATATATAATTAATGTTACCATAATCCATTAAACGACTAAAAGCAGGTAAGTACTTTGATTTGTTCGATATATTATTTAAAAAAATTTAAGATATTTGTAATTTAAAATTATATTGTTTAATATAAATTAGAATAAAAGGAAAAAAGTTATTTGAATGTAACTTATACTTATAGCTATAGTATTGATAATTTATTAATTCTTAGAAACGAATCACCATTGTTGATTGATATAAACCATTAAAATAAAAGTACACCGTATAGCACAAAACGTTGTTTGTTTTATCAGTGTAGTTACTCACTCGGTCGTAACAAATAGCTCTCAACCCTTCTTTGCTCTTAGCCCTTGAAACAGTTGCATACAACTGACCATGAGAAAACCAGGACGCTTTAGAAAAGGTCAACTTTTGACAAAGTTTTCCCTTAAATTTTATTGATAGTCATCGCAAAACACATTGATATCGGGAACTGTCTTCTGTTGAGTTTGAAAGGCATTTTCTTGTCAGACGGGTTTACGACCATACGTGTCTACGTGATATTGCACATATTTGACCAAGATCACCTCAAGATATAATCCTCGCCTCAATGTTGTTTACTTCCAATCTTAAGATTTGCAACCTTGTACCATTACAAAGTACGGCCCTTTGATCAATGTTACAAAGGTACATATCAGGGGCACCTACTTTCAATGTAAATTGGTGGTGAATCTCATATATAATATTGGGAATGGATCCACTAAGAATAAATAAATTAAGAAGAATGAGAAATGTTTGTAGCCACACATTTCAAATGAAGAAGCAAAATTTCATAGGAGATGCATCTTATTTTGTAGGTCCATCTGAAATGTGCGACTGTGGTTACTTCTCATTCTACATTATTTCTCGTTTGATCCTTACTCATATAATATTATTGTTAACATTATACTAAATATCACTTTTGAGTAAATGTTTGTAATTTAATAATTGATCAAATGGTATTTAAAATTGTTTCGATTTTTGAATATCATATATATTAACTCAGATGCATAAACCATGATATTATAGAAACAAACCGACATCTGTAATTAAATATATATACGATCCGTAATTAAATACATGTTGTTTCATAAAAAAAGTGAAAAAAATGCAACGACATTACTAATAAAACATACGTAATTACAAAGTTGTATATTACATTTTAAATATGAAATAGAATTATATAAAGTAAATTTGATCTATTCTTAATCTTTCGTGAACGCATTTATATCTTGTCATCCCATTGAAAATTTATTCATGTACAATGTACAAAAAAGGTGGGTAAAAAATGGCTGCAAAAGTGTCAAATGAATAAATTAAATAACGGTTAATGAATTATAAACACTGTAAAATATTTATAAAGTAAATAGGGAACAAAAAAAAAATGAATGGTAATTCGATATGATTAAATAAAACTTAATGTCGGTCCCAAACTTTAAATGAAATCGTCATCTAATTAAAACATGATAACATAAAACCTGTTGCTCCAATAAAGATAACTAAAGAGCATAAGAAATTATTATTGATACATGAATGAATGCAGTATTTACAAATCAAGAATCTTAAAGATTAACTTGGATTTTTTTTACACAAATAGATAAATAAATAAAAGTAAATACTTGCTGGTTGATGTCACGGTCTTTGTAAATACCAGCACCAATAGCACGTTCTATTTATGCAACAGATGGTTTCTTATACACTACTTGTTTTCCAGCAGGAACTAAGGGCAGCACTTGCAACGGAGCACTCGTAATTCACATACGCTCAACCCAAAAGATAGCTAACGGCTCATTCTATTATAATGAAAACATGATTTTAAGAATGCTTTCAACTGCCCACTCAAGCTTGTAGCCGTTGTAGCGTTGTGATTAAAAGAAGAAACTTATAGTAGATACTATAATGAAGTATAAAATTATACACGAACTTAAACCTTTCATTTACTTTGAGACTGAGAAAGTACGATCTAAACTGAGAAAAAAGTGTATATTACCTTATGCCTTTTCTACACTCTCAGTGGCCTCTACGATTACTTTTTCTGTCCACGGTGTTATCAGCTCCATATTGCAAGCATTTCGTATACTGCTTTTTAGCATTTTCAATTTCTCCCACTGCAAGGTAACAATTGCATATGTACAAATTATACCAATGAAAAGCGATGAAAGTTACAGTAAATGATATGAAATATAAGTTTAGATTAGAAGACCTGCAGTATCTTTATGGATATAGAAGGACCATAAATCAGTTAATGGTTGCTATGTTCAACTATATAACATCCTATATAGGTAGCTAAATGGCCCGAGACACACGTCTATATTTTTGAGCTACTTCAGAAATATACACACGTCTATATTTCTCCATCTTTTACTATAAACCTTTTAAAGTTTATATGCATTAGAAATTATATAAGTACAATTCGGGCCATTTTCCCTTTAGCTAGTTCTTTTTGTCCTCAAAAAAGACGATAATCAATTCGCAAATATAGATAAGAACTTACTCTGGATCAAGATAACTTGTCGTGTCAGTAACGTTTGTTAATATATAGGTAGTGTGATCATCAGGAAGACCCTTTGAACGACGAAAACTCTGCTTCACCAGTGCCCATCTGGGCTGTGTAAACAGAACCGAACATCCCTTGGCCTATTGTGGATGTGAAATTACTCATTGCTTTATATCTCTGTTTGATCCAGAAAAACAACAGGATATAGGATAAGAATATAAACTTCAACAAAATAGCAGTTGAATACACTCGAGAATACCATATTTGACATACCTGGTACTCTAGAATTCCAGAAGCTGCAACTGCATGAGATTTTTCGGCCCACTAAACCAAAACAACATCCTATTATTTATAGACAATCTTGCTGACTCTATATCCATCGATGAGTCTGATAACATTGTACATGAGTCGAAGCCATTTGCTCACATGGGGACAGTTGATGCTCTCCTATAACTACTATTGCCTATCTGAGATTGTATCTAGTGTAATCTAAAATATAGTAGTCCTATTATTACTAAAAGTACTCCAATCACTACCATCAACGACTGAGATTGCACCACCATGATATTGCATATTGTATCTGGTTCATGCTGGTGTACCTAGTCTAGGAAAGTGGGTAGAGGTTCAGTAAATGATTACCATCATGTCCTTCACCCGAAGGGTTACCCCGTCCATCTTCGAGTCTTACATAGTGTGCATGTGTTAATTAACATAATTTGTAGCAAAGATGCTCATTTGGGTAAACTGACTCACACATCACATGGGTGTTTAATCCTACAAATTCAAGAGCGACTAACTATTTTGTATGAAACACGTTACATGGCTGCGTGATTATATTTTTATGAGTTTTGCTACAACCTCCTACCATTTTATCCTACAAATTCTCCTACACACACAACAATATTATATAGTTTTTTTTCACTCATTCTCTCTCTGCATCCAAACCACCCGTCCTGACATTTGTCAGAATCTCGTGGGTAGGATATTTTGTAGGAAGAAGTTGTAGGAGATTTTAGCATTTTTGTATTTTTATATTAAATGACTAACAAACTTTGAAAATAAAACCTTCATGCACTCTGGTTATCTCTTAAATACAACCACTAAACAAAGCTATTAGGAACAACATACCTTGTTGGTAACCACTGGATCTCGTATACTTAGAGCTTAAAGTTGACAGGAATCAACAAAATTAAGAAGTATCTAGCTTTTAGCATTGTGAGTACTATATCCACAACATATTACGTTTTGTATTAGTCTACACTGTAAAGACAACAGACAATACGTGACCATGTGATTTTTAATAGAATCTAAGTTGACAATAAAGAGAATAACGATTAGCTAACTCGATGGTTATATCATGTTTTCTGGAACATACCATATCATTAAGGTTTTTAAGGGAATAATTAGATAATTTGATATTGTTCCCTTAAAGTTAGTCCCTTTGCAATAATTTGGTGTCCTAATACTTTGTAAATGTTCATTGTCCTAATTAATTGCACATCAGGAGAACAATAAGATATCAAACTCACGCGTACATACTACAGTTTGTTTGTATCAGTTTTTAGGCGTCCAAACCGGATTGTTCGCACCTTGCTCTTTAGTGTTATTGGTATATTGATACATTAAAGACACGTGTCAACCGTATTGATATAAGAACATATAGTAATTTTATAAATACCTGACTAATATCGGTATGACTTGCATTAGAGTTTCGAGTTGCATTTTGGGTGATTTGAGCTCCTTGCAACTTAAAGGACCTATAATCACATTGAATATTCTTGTGATTCGGAAATTAAAGAGTTTAAACAAAACAAACCAACAAAACACATAATGAAATCTCTAAAATAGAATGAAGAAGTTTCTGCCAGGATTTTTATCAAACATTTGTTGTCATCCTAAATTCTGGATGGCAATAATCACATACATTATTCACAATTCAAAGTTGTATTCACTCAACAGACCTGCACTAAAAAAATCATCATTTAAACAAACATTGATAACTGTGCAACACCTATATAACTATTCTCGTGATACCAAACTCATTACTCGGACTCCATGCTACTTTACACACACATCCAAACACCCACCAAGTTAAAATGCCACTTTACCCAATAACACTACGGGTCCAATATAAGATGTATGTACTTCAAAAAAATTACAAAGCAAACAAACGATAGTAATTATACTCAAATAACTGAACCATGAAGAAATGTAGGACACACACTTAAGGTGATCTTGCAGTAAATAAAGGTTCCGTTCTACCTATTTGCATTTTGAAGTTCCAATAAAATCATCTTTGGATGAATCAGATGTACAGGAAAAAATTTGATGGCTAAAACAAAAAAAATGAAAAGATAAGTTGGTAATTTATGCAAATAACCCGTAACTTAACTTCTAAAAGTTTAGTTATTCAGGTGTTTGTTCAAATAGTCTTCATAATCACAATATAGGTAAGTTTTCTAACTTCTATCTTATGAGCAGAACTTGTATTGATCCTACCGAAGTAAATCAATAATAATGTAATTATGAAAACCAATATGTCATACTAAAAATCATAACTAAGTTGATTCACCTTATTGCTGATATTCCTTTTTTCATGACGATAAACCTTCAATGGTGTTTGCGGTTTAGTGTTTTGATTTTCTAACCACTTGATTATTTTTAATCTCCTCCCACTTCCAACTCATTCTCCTCAACATCAACATTGGTCAAATACCGAATAGCACGCTGAACATCAGGATGAATCATACTCGCATTGAATCGAGATATAAATGCTCGATGCATCCCCAATAGACTTGCAACCAATGAATTTTCTTATCCAGTAGCACGAGCGAAATTGCCAACAGTAGCATTCTGTTCCTCCCTATATTTTCTGGAAACCTCAGCTAAGGTCTTAAACCTTGATTTCACAATTGTAACTGCAGCCTCAGTGGGATTGAAGATTGCATAATACTGAGGATATGTGATAACGCTACACGCGTCGTTCGGGGTCAAAGGAACTTCCTTTTCGTCGAGCAAGTTTTTCAACACCCTAGGCAGTGAAACTAATCGTTGTAGTGTAGTATTAGGGTAGGCTACGGGAATTGATATCGTTCTCTAGGGGAATAGGAATGCTAGTGAGGAGTTACTACGCTAAGGTTGGGGTTGAGGAAGATTATTTTTTATCTTTTTATGTTTTTTAGGAAATGGAAAAGTACGAATCTCGGGGTTTGGATTTGGGGGGTTGGTATTTCTACCGATTACTCTACTATAAAATTATCTAATTAACTAAGGTGCGGGTAGTCTATGTCTAATTATTGTGTGCTCGTATGATGATTTAAAGATGTGTTTACTTAGGTTTTATTACTCCTTAATTATCTCCTATTGATGGTTGAATTGTCACGTCCTTATTCTTAATCGCGTTGTGTGTCTAAGGTCGTAGGGTATGCGTTTATCCCTAACTCTTTGAAATTACCAAAGGGTCTCGTCTACAAAATCTCTAGGATTTATAAACTCTAACTCTAAGGTACTCTTTGGATGGTTTAGCCTACAACTACTCTAGGTGTTATAGTCTAAGGTTCACAAAGATTAATCAAGCATTAACTACACAATGAATGACCTATCGCATTACTAGATCATTAATGTTGGGATATGAAAGTGCTGAAGAGATGAAAGTATTGAAGATATGAAAGTACTGTAAGCTGCAAAGTACTGGAAGAAGTCAAAGAGTCAAAGTACTGCTCAAGACAAAGTCAAAGTACTGCACTATGAAGTCAAAGTACTGCAAGAACAAAAGAACTGTTATATTCGTTTATGGAAAGTATTGTAACTCTAGAATATTCTATGTTTAGATTACTTGTCGTACAAGAATACAAATTGTAAACCGACTAGGATATCCTTGAGCCTATAAAAGGACTCCTAGATTGGCATTAGTGATGTACGAGTATATGAGTTTTAGAGTTTACGAATTCACATGTTATTTAGTGTTTTAGAGAGAAGTTCGATAATCTTAGAGTTGTTTAGAGTATCTGCATAATAAGCAGATTTAGAGTTTATAATAAAAGTTATACTTCTTAGCTTTGTTAAGTAAATTCCGCGTACTTGATAAAGATTGCTCAATGTTTCTTTGTTAATAACTTAGGATTTATCCGAGGTTATTAAACCTTAACAAGCTAGTTAAAGTTAGTTTGATTAAAGTATATCGATCCAACAAGTGGTATCAGAGCTTGTGTGGAAACTCTGACTAGGAAGAAACCCTACTTCAACAATATTCAAGATGTCAACTGAAGCTGTTCCACCACCCTCAATCACCTCACTCAGAATTCCAATAATCAAGAAGGGAGAATATGATCTCTGGTGCATGAAGATGAGGCAATATATTGCCATTACAGACCATGCTCTATGGAATGTAATCGTTAATGGCAATGAAGTAGTTCCAGAACCTATTAATGTTCCTGGACAACCAATAGCACCAAAGGCAATCTTACCAGCAGCAACCCTAAGGAATCAAGAAAAGGCACTAAACATTCTCTTATCTGCCATTCCAGATGGTCATCTTCTCAAATTTCATGATGCTAAAGATGCTAAGCAGCTCTGGGCTGCTCTCAAGACCAGATTTGGAGGGAATGAAGCCTCTAAGAAGATGCACAGAAATTTGCTGTAGCAACAGTTTAAAACTTTCACAGTAGGTGAAAGAGAAAGTCTTGATGCTGCATATGATAGGTTTCAAAATCTCCTCAACATGTTGGAGTTATACAAGGCAGAAGTGTCAGTTGAGGATGCTAATCTAAAGTTTCTAAGGAGTTTGCCATCTACATGGCATGTGATTGCTACAATGATCAGAGGACAACAAGGTTTGGATGTCATGGACTTTGATGATCTCTATCATCAACTGAAGGTGTATGAGCATGAGATGAGTGGTCAAACAAATTCCAAGTCTCACAGTATTGCTTTTCTATCATCTGAAAAGAAGAGCAGTACTTCAATCAAAAGTACTGCTTCTCCTCAAAGTACTGTTTCTCAAAGTACTACTGTTTATAACCCCCTTCATATGTTCAGCAAACCCCACCACCTACCACTATGCACTCAGATGAAGTTGTGTGCTCCTTCTTTGCACAACAAGCCAGTTTACCTGTCACTTATGAAGAAGATCTAGCACAGATTGAAGAAGATGCACTTGAAGAAATTGATATCAGATGGCAAGTTGCTATGATCACTGCAAGGATCAAAAAGTATATGAAGAAGACATGCAAAAGCATTGATTTCAAACCAAAACAAGGAATAACTTTTGACAAATCCAAAATTGAATGCTTCAATTGTCAAAAGACTGGTCACTTTGCAAGGGAGTGCAGATTTGCTAAGTATCAAGCAAACAGAACATCTGAGAAGCCAAAACTTGAGCTCAAAGAAATTCCAATTACTGAAACAAAGGCTTTGGTTGCTCAAGAGAAGTTATCAGAAGTTGACTGGAGTGAAGAGTTTGATGATGAACCAGTGACTTACTGTATGGTAGTAGTGGAAGATGTAGTTGAAGAAACAGTGGAAGCATTGGACTGGAGTACTGCTTTTGATGAAGAACCTGAACATGCTGCTTTGGAATCTGATGATGGCTTTGGAGGATTTGATTGGAGCAAAGAAATTGAAGATGATCCTGTTCTTCTTGCAATGGTGGCTACTTCACCAACTCAGTCTCCTATCTCTGAGGTATGCTCCAACTGTTATGATTTTTATCAAAAACTACTTAACAGTTATGTGATTGAAAGAGATAATTGTGTTAAGGCTAGATCTGAAGTGGCTGGTTATCAAATTACTTTAGAGTCTATGGAAGCTAAAATTATAACACATGAAAATAATGAAATGGCTTGGGCTGAAAAGTATGAACAACAGGATTACCAGTTAAAACTTAGTGAATGGAAACTAAACTGTAAAATTGCTGAAATTGAGAAATTAACTAAGGAGAGAGATGCTCTGTTAGAAAAGTTTGCTGCCTGGAATGAATCTGGTCTGTCCCATGTTACTTATGTTGAAAAACAAAGAAGAGCATACATTAGAACTGGATTAGGTTTTGGTATGAACTTTGATAACATAGAAGAAAACCAACCTAGTGATCAGGATGTAGGTGATTTTGAGGACATAACCACTAGTGATGATGAACTCATTAACTATGTAGATACATCTAGTAATGAGGGCTCAATAAGTGAATCACCTCCTGAGTATAAGAAAGACAAGGGATATAATGCTGTCCCACATCCCATTAGTCATCAACCCATAAGGCCTGATGTTTCTCGATTTGGAGTAGACAGTCTAGAGTTTAGGAAGAAGCTTGTTGCTCAATCTAAATCTGAAAAACCCAAAGAAGCTGTTGAAAATAATGTTCAAAATCAAGCAGTACCTTCAAATCAAAGTACTGCTCCACAAGCAGTACCTTCTGCAAAACCTTTTCAAAACAGTACTGCTAAACCCTTTTGGGATAACTTTGGTCAAAACAAGTTTCATCATTCACCTAGAAGGCACAATAGTTTTGGTCATAGACATAGAAGAAGTCATATTGGGAGTATGGATGAAAAACTGTGTTTTGTGTGTTTTAGTCCTAATCATTTAATCAAGGATTGTGAACATCATTCAGAATACCTTAGAAAATTTTCAAAGAATAGGACTGTTAACCAGAAACCTAGAGAGAACAAACCAGTTTGGAATAATTCAAATAGGGTTAATCACAGAAACTTCACACCAGATCATAGATACCCACGTCAGAGAAGACCTTTTTCAAAACCTTCAGTATCTCACAGTACTTTCCAAAGTACTGCTCAGCCAAAACAATGTACTGATCACACTACTTGGAATAGGAATCCTAGGAGATCTCAATATCAACCTAGAAGGTATTACAATTCACATAGAGGATCTAGATCATAGGAACCACGTGTTAAACCAGAATGGGTTAAGAGGGAAGGTACTGCTGAGGGACATACAATACTTTCAACAAAAAGTGAATCTGATGTTTTTGTGACACAAGAAAAAGCTAATAATCTTGTAAAAGAGATTTATGTTGAAAAATCAGAAAGTTTTGAAAATCCACATGCTAAAGATCAAAAGATTATTCTGGATCATCATTTGAAAGATAGTGGGAATTACATACTCAAAGAATTTGAGTTTGTAACTCCACAAGGGGAACACAAGTCAGTAATGGCTTGGGTTCCTAAAAATCACTAACTCTTTTCTTTGTGTGCAGGGCAACCCAGAAGAGGAGCTTAAAGATCATCTAATTGTGGATAGTGGTTGCTCTGGAAGCATGACAGGAGACAAAGAGATCCTGTCTGATTTTAGAAATATTAGTGGAGGAAGAGTTGCATTTGGGAATGATCCCAATGGAGGAAAGATTACTGGCAAAGGAACTATCAAAGCAGGGCTTATAGACTTTGAGAATGTTAGATATGTGAAGGAGCTAAAGTTCAACTTGTTATCAGTCTCTCAAATTTGTGATAAAAAGCATCCTGTGTTATTCACTGACACAGAATGTCTCATCCTTTCATCTAATTTTAAGCCTGTTTATGATGAATTAGTAGTCCTTAGAGTACCAAGGACAAATGATGTGTATAGTTTAGACATGAAGAGTCTACATTCTTATGGAAGAGCCACATGTTTGGTGGCTAAAGCAACATCTGAAGAAGCACATCAATGGCATAGAAGATTGGGCCATGTTAATTTCAAGAATATCAACAAACTGGTCAAAGGCAATCTAGTTAGAGGTTTACCTTCAAAGACTTACAAGAATGATCACTCATGCTTGGCATGCAAGAAGGGTAAACAACACAAAGCTTCTTGCAAGAAGCTTGAGGAAAGAACTATTAGAGAACCATTGGAGCTGTTACATATGGATTTGTTTGGACCTGTCTCTGTGGCAAGTTTAAACAAGAGAAAATACTGTTTGGTTGTTACAGATGACTGCAGTAGATTCAGTTGGGTTTTCTTTTTGGGTTTTAAAGATGAAACTTTTGATGCTATTCAGACACTAATTATAGCACTTGAAAACCAATTAAGACTCAAGGTTAGCGGTATTAGATGTGATAATGGGACTGAATTCAAGAACAAGCTTATGGATGAATTTTGTGCAAACAAAGGCATAAAGAGGGAGTTTAGCATTGCAAGAACACCACAGCAAAATGGTGTTGTAGAGAGGAAGAATAGGACTTTGATTGAAGCAGCAAGAACAATGCTAGCAGATTCCCATCTACCTATTCAATTCTGGGCAGAAGCTGTAAGTACTGCGTGCTATGTACTTAACAGAGTCTCTGTCACCAAACCACAGATGAAGACCCCCTATGAATTGCTGATGGGCAATAAACCCAACATTCGTTTTATGAAGCCTTTTGGATGCCCTCTCACTATTTTAAACACCATTGATAATCTGGGGAAGTTTGATGGCAAGTCTGAAGAAGGATACTTATTGGGTTATTGCACTAACAGTAAAGGCTTTAGAGTATACAACAAAGTTACTAAGAAGATTCAAGATTGTCTTCATGTTGAGTTTTTAGAAGATCAAGACAATGAGAAAGGTAAAGGTCATGATTGGATGTTTGATCTTGAGGTTTTAACTCCTTCAATGAATTATGTACCTGTTAGAGAAGAAAATCAACCTGTGCACAATGGAGAAGATTTACAATATGTTGTTCATGGAGTTCATATTAGACCGGATGAAGATCCTGTAAGTCCAAAACAAAGTACTGATGTTCCCAAGCAAAGTACTGATAATCCAAAACAAAGTACTGTTGCACCACAATCCTCATTATCTGCTGAGGATCAATCTATTCTAGAGGAACTTAATCAGATGCTTCTTCAAGATGTATTAGCACATTCTTACACTGATGAACAAAGGAGAGCTTATGAAGAGGCAAAGAAGAAGAACAAGACTGCAGAGTATTCTCACAGTACTTTGGACAGTACTTTCGACCAAAGTACTGCTGCACCAGTTGACAGTACTCTAGATGATTTGGATGATCCTACCATGCCTGGATTAGAGGAAACTGATGATGAGTTTGCAGATGAAGGTATTTTCTCAGATTCCAATGAAGATGCTGATTTAACTAACTTGGATGATGCATATGGAGTTCCACAGTCTCCAATCTTAAGAATTAATAAGAATCATCCTACTGATCAAATCATTGGTCCTTCTACTTCTGGAGTGATGACAAGACACAGAGCTAAGAGTTTTTCTAAACCTCATAATGCTTTACTTAGCTTTGTCTACAAACAAAACAGGCTGAATCATAAGGACCATCAAACCTGCCTATTTACTTGTTTTATCTCTCAAGAGGAACCCAAGAACATTGCTCAAGCTTTGACTAAAGAAAGCTGGGTTGAAGCTATGCAGGAAGAACTTCGTCAATTTAAACTTCAAGAGGTTTGGGTTTTATGTGATCTTCCAGATGGGAAGAAAGTTATTGGAACCAGATGGGTTTTCAGAGTCAAAAGAGATGAAAGAGGTAATGCTATCAAGAATAAGGCAAGGATAGTAGCACAAGGCTACAGACAAGAAGAAGGAGTAGATTATGATGAAGTGTTTGCTCCTGTAGCAAGAATAGAAGCTATTAGGATATTTCTTGCTTTTGCTTCTTATATGGGATTTCAAGTTTACCAGATGGATGTCAAGAGTGCCTTTTTATATGGCAAGATTACAGAAGAAGTATATGTCAAACAACCTCCTGGTTTTGAAGATCCTAAACACCCAAACAAAGTCTACAAGGTGGTTAAGGCTCTTTATGGCCTTCATCAGGCACCTAGAGCTTGGTATGAGAGGCTCTCTACATTCTTATTGCAACATGGATACAGGAGGGGAGCTATTGACAAGACTTTGTTTATCAAGAGAGACAAGAAGGATATCATGTTAGTTTAAGTCTATGTCGATGATATCATCTTTGGGGCTACCAAACAGTCCATGGTTAAGGAGTTTGAGCAGCTGATGCAGAAGGAATTTCAAATGAGTTTAATGGGAGAGTTAACATTCTTTTTGGGACTTCAAGTTAAGCAGTCAAAGGAAGGAATTTTTATCAGTCAAGACAAGTATGTTACAGACATACTTAAGAAGTTCAATTTTGATGATATGAAGACTGTTACTACACCTATTAAATCTATCAATTCATTGGGCAAAGATGAAGATGGCCAACCTGTTGAAGTCAAGTTATACAGATCAATGATTGGCTCTCTTATGTATCTTACTGCATCAAGACCTGATATCATGTTTGCAGTTTGTTTATGTGCAAGATATCAAGTCTCACCAAAGATCTCTCACATGAATGCAGTGAAAAGAATCTTCTGTTATTTGAAACAACAACCTAAGTTGGGGTTGTGGTATCCAAAAGAGTCACCTTTTCACTTAGAAGCTTTTTCAGATAGTGATTATGCAGGTGATAATTATGATAGAAGATCCACCACTGGAGGATGCCAATATCTTGGAAGAAGGTTAGTGTCTTGGCAATGTAAGAAACAAACAATTGCAGCAACATCCTCTACTGAAGCTGAATATGTAGCTGCTGCAAGCTGTTGTGGACAAGTTTTATGGATGCAGAATCAACTCTTGGACTATGGGTTCAATTTCAAAAATACTCCTATCAACATTGATAATGAGAGTACCATTTATATTGTGAAGAATCCTGTTTATCATTCCAAGTCCAAGCACATTCAGATTAGGCATCACTTTATCAGAGATTGCTATGAGCACAGGCTCATTAATGTGGTTAAGGTTCACACAGATGATAATGTAGTTGATTTTCTCACCAAAGGCTTTGATGTTTCAAGATTCAATCACTTGGTGGTGAGCATTGGCATGATTAACCACTGAGCTACATTTAAGGGGAGGACTATTCAGTGTTAGTATAGTCCTGTGTATTGTTTGAGGGGAGGATATTTGTGTATTCTTAGTTTCTACAGAAGAATTTGGCAAAGTATTGTTTTTCCTGAAAGTACTGCTTTGGGAAAGTACTGCATACGTGGAAAGTACTGTTTGTCGTATTAAAGTACTGTTCCAATGGTTATATTGAGGGGTAATTAATGCTAACGGTTGTTTTATTTTGGGCAGTGATTTTTCAAATCTCACCTATAAATAACTACTTTCAGATTTTCCCTCTTATATTAATACATCAGCATCGTTTCCATATTTCTCTCATTCTTATTCGATTCCAATTCTTATTGTGTTTACATAATCACCAATGGCGAATCGACCTACTGTTTCAAAGCACAATATGGTAGCCAATTTAGACAAGACTGAAGATAATGAGGCATTTCATGATATTATTGATTATCTAACTGGGTCGCCCATCAGTTATGCTCTTTTAGTGGAGCCGGATATTATTGAACCTTGGATTCAAGAATTTTGGGCTACTGCAAGAGATAATATGGAGAATGATGAATTTTATATTAGAGCTACAGTTGCTGGACAAAATGTGAAGATTACTGAACCCTCCATTAGGGAAGACTTGTTGTTTAATGATGATGATGGGGCTATTCGTTTTAATAAGGAGTTGATTTGGGAAACTTTTGGACATCTTGGTTATGAAGGGTCTTTAACAGAACAAACTTTTCGGAAACAACTATTTTGTCCTCAATGGAAGTTTTTAATACATGTGTTGCTACATTGTATTAGTGCTAAAAGTACTTCTTGGGAGCAGTTTGGGTCAAATATAGCATCTGCTATGGTGGGATTGGCTACAGCTCGTGTTTTTAATTTTTCAAGGCTGATTCTTGATGGCATGCTTTCTCACATCAATCATGGATCCAAATGGTTAATGTATCCCAGGTTTATTCAAGTTTTCTTGAACAAACAACTTGCTGATGTACCGAAGCCTACCGATTTACTTCCTGTTATTGTCCAACAAACAAAGATTTTTAATTTTATGGCTAGAAGAAGTGATCTATTCAGAGGTCCAGATACGCCATTAACTACTTCTATGATGGAAGTTGTTCAGGCTGTTAGAGCTGATGTTGAAGATGATGCAGCAAGTGAAAGTACTGCATCTGAAGGTACTGCACCTGCAGGTACTGCATCTGCAAGTACTGCTTCTCAAGAAGGTACTGCATCTCCACAGGGTACTGTTACCCCAAGTACTGAGGTTCAAGAAGAAATTGCAGGATCACCTTCTCCATCTCCACAACGATCTGTTCCTGTTTCTCAATCAGAGGAACATTCACAAATTCAAGGCGATGATCCACATACTATACCTCGTGAAGGTTTAACTTTGGATAATTATGCTTTGACAAGGGAGATAATCAAGTTGCAAAAGACTACTAAGGTTCAAGCCAAGCAGATAAAGAAATTGAAGTTAAAATTTAGAAGGCTAAAAACTTTTTTCTGACCTTTGATTAAAGAATTTCGTATCTGGGTCAAATCAAAGAAGAAAGTACAAAGGCAGTCTACGACAAGTAAACACCAAAAGGTTCATAAACCATCTTCTGTCAACTTGGGGAGGAATTTAGAAGAACAGAACTTGAAAGAAGATATGGTTAAAGAAAATGAACTTGAAAGTTCTAAAAAGTCTGAAGAAAAGATCATTCAAGATACTGATGAGCAAGTTCAAGTTCAAAGTACTGCTGCTGATCAAGGTACTGAACAACAAAGTACTGGTTTTCAAAGTACTTTCAGACAAGAGGTAATTACTCCAAGAGTATTAGACTTTGATGAGGAAGCTGGTCCTTCAACAACTGTACATGAAGAAGTTGTTGGTCCCTCAACTGTTTTCCAAGAGGAGGAAGCTATTCTCAAACCTATTCATTCTGCAAGTGATGATGAGTTCATTGCTACAATTTTAGGAGATTTATCACAACCAAGAGGCGGAGTTACTATTCGAGAAGTACAAGAAGAAGAACAACAAAGAACTTCTCAACCTGCAATTGATCCTAAGGATAAAGGAAAGGGTGTTTTGGTAGAAGTTAAGAAGAAGAAACTAACTTTAGCACAGTTAAGAGCTGCTCAAGATGCTTTGAATGAACAAGCAGCTAGAAAGATTCAAGAAGAATTAAATGCTAAAGATAGAGAAGCTCAAGAAGCTCAAGAAGCTCAAGAAGCTCAGAATAGAGAAGCATCTAAAAAGGTACAAGATGAATTAGATGCTGAAGCTGCTGAACCATTACAGTCACCTGTTCCTGTTAGATTTATGCCAAGAAGACTTAATAAAGCTAAAGACATAAATGCTATGATGGCTTATCTTAAAAGTCAAGGGTATAAAGGATTGCAGAAGTTTAATTATTTTGAGATGAAAAGATTGTATGATGCTGCTAGGGAGGATTATAAGAAGGATGTTGCAGGCATCAAAGATTTTAGAGAAGAAGCTACTTGGACTGAAGCTGAAAGAAAGAAGAGTTTGAAAAGAAAAAGGAAAACTGAAGATGTTCAGTTCTCAAAGAAAGAAAAAGTTGAATTAAGATCTGAAACTAATGATGAATTAAGTAATTATCTCAGAGTGGTAGATTTTGAATACTCAAAAGAAGATGATGACATGAAGATGAACATATCAAAGATTAGTGCTTTTGAAGTTGTGAAATCCAAAGATGGAGATTATATGATTTTTCATAAAGAAGATGAAAGCTTCAAAGTTTTCAATAGGCTATGGGACTTATTGCACATTATAGATAGAGTAGATTTATTCTATTTATATCATGTGGTGAAAGCTTACTTTGAACATAATCCATTAGAAGGGATTGGTTTAGTTTTACATGGTGATCTCATAACTGTATGGGAAACTGAAGAAGAGAGCACTGATGATATTTGGAAGAATCAAGAAAATTGGGAAATTGTTTGCTGGAGATTCTTTGAAGAGTCTGGAGTTCATGTTTTAGAGTTGGAAAATGGAACAATGATACACATGTTTGCAGAAAGAAGATACCCTCTCACAGTTGAGCTCATGAGAAGAATGCTAGAGCATGGAATGGAAGTAGAAGAGGATAATGAAACTGCTTGCATGGTTATCAACTTGTTTATCAACTGGACTACCATTGCTGAAGATGATGAAAAACTGGTATAAGACTTAATTGAATAAATTATTTTTGATAAATCAGTACTTTATTCAAAGTACTGCTGATCAAACAGTACTTTAATCAAAGTACTGCTTGCAGCTTTTTAAACCAGTTAAGTGATTTTTGAATGAAACCTTTTGCTAAGTAACAAAATTTTGAAACAAAGGTTAAGTGAAATAAATGGATTTTGAGATGATAACAATAGGTCATCAATCCACCATGGTTACAAAAGGATTGACTAATCCATGAGCAAACGGCTCTGGTAAAGATATATCTAATCCGTTTTTAGTTGACAACTTGCTAATAAGTTGGATGGTAATCAACTCACCATATCAGTAATGTGAAGAGTTGGCTAGCCCACAAGAAAATGGCTTGTGGTAAAGGCTGTGGAAAAACCATTATTGGTAATTAGTTCACCATTAGATAGAAGAACTAACTAGTCCAGAAGGGTACAGCTTTTGGTAAAGACAAAACAAATCTGTTGATAGCTGATGATTTGCTAAAAATCATATGGTTATCAGTGTACCATGGTCTTACACACCAAAACATTTGGCTACTCCAGAGATAATGGCTTTGGTAAAGAGATCTAAATCCATTAAGTTTTCAATGATTCACCTCTCACAGGAGTTAACACACCTGGAAGTGATGAGAATAGTATGCAACTTTAACTGAATTAATGTACAAATTGTCATATGTTGCTGAAAAGATGGAGTTTGCTGGATGCTGCTGTGAAAGAATAATTCTAGAGATACTTTGACAAGCACAGACACTACAGAGATACAATCCAAAGACTAAGAAACAATCTGTCCTTAAAGATGAAGTTGTTAAAGATATATTCACAAAAGGGAACTTGAAGTCAAGCAAGTAGAATTCAAGTTAGGGGAGGATTGTTGGGATATGAAAGTGCTGAAGAGATGAAAGTACTGAAGATTTGAAAGTACTGTAAGCTGCAAAGTACTGGAAGAAGTCAAAGAGTCAAAGTACTGCTAAAGACAAAGTCAAAGTACTGCACTATGAAGTCAAAGTACTGCAAGAACAAAAGAACTGTTATATTCGTTTATGGAAAGTATTGTAACTCTAGAATATTCTATGTTTAGATTACTTGTCGTACAAGAATACAAATTGTAAACCGACTAGGATATCCTTGAGCCTATAAAAGGACTCCTATATTGGCATTAGTGATGTACGAGTTTATGAGTTTTAGAGTTTACGAATTCACAAGTTATTTAGTGTTTTAGAGAGAAGTTCGATAATCTTAGAGATGTTTAGAGTATCTGCATAATAAGCAGATTTAGAGTTTATAATAAAAGTTATTCTTCTTAGCTTTGTTAAGTAAATTCCGCGTACTTGATAAAGATTGCTCAGTGTTTCTTTGTTAATAACTTAGGATTTATCCGAGGTTATTAAACCTTAACAAGCTAGTTAAAGTTAGTTTGATTAAAGTATATCGATCCAACAATTAACAATTAAGATAAGAGACAACCAATCAATATTCAATAGTTAAGTTTCATATTCCCTAAGCAAACACACAAGTAAATTAGCCGGACATGGAGAACATGCAAGCATACACACAAATAATTGAAGACATAATTGAATTAATGAAGTAAAACACTTATCTTGGTGTAAGATAGGGTTTAGAACCCTAAAATACTCTACAAGACAGCCTTGGTTCGGTTTAGGTTTTTACTCCAAAAGACTACCCATTGAAAACTAAAAAATTCGAATTCTATATATAAGATTACATTCACGACGGCGTCACCTTATGATTTGTGACGCCGTCAGGTCGCCGTCATTAGGGTTTCGTCTTGGCCACGTTAGTCTTGCAACGGCTTCACCTTATGCTTGTGACACCGTCCTCTTCAGCCTCTGACGCCGTTTGGATCAAATCTAGCCCGTCTGAGTTGCGACGCCCTACTCTTTTAAAACCTGAAGCCGTCACTTGTAAATGAGCAATTTGGCTACTGAGCCGTCACAAAAGTTGTCCGACGGCGTCACTAATAACACCTGACGCCGTCCCCTTGTGTTCTAACAGCTTGAGTGTCTCGATTCTTGACTTTGGCCATTTTCTTCGTATATCCGGGCCTTTTCGTCCAAATAAGTGCCATTCCAGCAATTTGCCTTCAAGAGACCTAAAAAGTGAAAAGGAACGATATTAAGTAATAACGGATACAAAAGTGATCAAATAAGGGCTTAAACGACCCCTCAAAAAGGTACATTTTAAAACCTTATCAAATATCCCTACACTTGGTATTTGGTTGTCCTCAAGCAAATGTGCTTTTAGCCAATTAATTTATAAGTTAGGGGTCATGAAGCATTGGTTTAGAACAATCCACAACACATATAAGCCCCGCAAAAGTCATAACAAGTACAGAAATTACATACTAGCACCTCACATGAGGTGTTTGGGTACTCACATCTCTTGGGTGTATATGAAATATAACAAGTTGGAAATGGAAGATAAACACTCATTAACCGGTCCTAGTACATAGATTACCATAGGCTTGAGAATAGATCAAACCTCCATCGCTTTGGCGTAAGCACCTAGGAAAGACTATCAAAGAGGTCTTTTAAAGGGTTGTAATGTTAGGCTTACGGTAGGGAAACAAAGGGTTTGGTGGGATAGGCTATTTAGTGGTGGCAAGTCAAAAATATTTATGTTACAAGCATACGAAGAATGGCGTTGCTAAGCCAAGACTCAACACTCTAAACTCTAGATAACTGAAACAAACAAACATAAATTTAAAGGATAAATGTAGGATGGTAGCCCGTTTTTTTTTTTTTTTCTTTTTTTTTTTTTTTTTTTTTTTTTTTTTTTGTACACTCTATTTTTTTTTCTCTTTTTTGTATATATATATTTTATACACTTTTACTCTACCATTCTCTACGATAACATCAAAATGATAGGGATTTATAGGCACATCCCTACACTTGATTTTTTATTACTCTAACACTAATTTGACCCGAATTGAAAAGATCAAAGCACTTGGAGTACATTATTACGCAAATAAAGGGAATTTGAATTTAACGTTCCCTTCCCGTCATTTCATAAACTTTAACTTTTCCCATGAGTCCCAATCGTCCCAAAACTGTGTACAAAGGATATGACTCGACTTTAGCAACTTATGCAAACAACTAGATAATTGAACTAAGGGTTAAGTGTGATAACAATTATGCACTAAAAGTGAGTGCATACAAGGTAGGCTAAGGGGATTTGGGTGTACATTTAGGGGTGGGGTGTAAACAATGCTCTTCATTGATATTCCGGAAAACCGAAACATCACGAGAACCGCGAAAAGGATAGGCTCTGAGGGGTTAACTAGGGGTATTGTGTACTAAGGATGAGTACAACGCAAAGGTGTGGAGGAATTACTCAACCGATGTGGAAGAAGTAATTATATTACGGGTATCAAACAAGGTTTATCCTAATGCCTCTTATCATTTAGTTATTCCTAACTACACAAGTGTAGTCTTACTAGCAATCTCGGGATGCATCACAAAACAAGTTCTAGAATCTATTATACTACCGGTTCACACACAAAGCATTAAAGATGAATGCTTTAATTCCTACTAATCTAAGGGTGATCCTCACATTTTGGGTGGAATTTAGGTGGTAAAGGGTTTTTGTGCTAGTCATGTAACTTCCTATCCGTGAGACGCTTTTGTTAAGATTAATGGCCCACTCCTATATGTCATGAAAATTTTTAAATTTGGTGCCAAAATTACCCTAACCGAAATTTTCTCATGGTTTATTACACAAATACAATTGGACAAAGCAAATAATCAAGGATAAGCATAGTTTCAAAGTTCCCATTTTATTTTCCCTCCCTACGCTTAAACTGAACATTGTCCCCAATGTTCCCCGAAAGTATCAAAGTTATGATAATAGAAGGTAATAAAAAACGAAAGAAACTAATACTCCCCTGATTAGCTCGGTAGGATCCGTGTGTGAAGTATTGGTTAAATCATTTCCAAGAAAAATGTATGTGTGAAAAGCTCCTTCCAACCCTATGTATCTTCTTCTTGATAAATAAAACCTGCACACTTGAAGAAAACAAACGAAACCTTCGCGTAAAATCGGCAGTAATAATATATATAAGACTCTACTGAACTAGGATATAATGCTTGTGGAATGGATGTTTATAGAATTTCTGGAAAATTAAGACCTGGAAAATTCCAAAATTTATAAGCAGCTCAGAAAACGAGAAAAAAAAATAATCAGTTGTTTTTACTCCTTCCTGACGCCGTCAGGTTGCGATCCTGACGCCGTCAGGTTATCCTGACAAAAACTGGTATGCGATTTTCTAGAAAAAATTCTGGAAAATTTACATCTTTAAAATCTGGAAACATTTTCTGCAAAACATCCATTATGACTCGATACAAGCATTTGACTCGAACAAACACACATATATATCTTTTAATTAATTGCAATTCTCATGTTTACGTTTCTTTTGAAAACGTGTGTAATCCTCCCTACACTTATCCTTTATGTAAAATACCTTTATATGTAATTAAGACGAGGTTAAAAACAAAATAAAGCATTTTTACAAATTTAAACATGAGAATAAACAATCAATAAAAGATATATGACACAAACAAGCAAACAATTAAGCATGGGTTGCCTCCCACGAAGCGCTTTTCTTTATTTATGAGTCTTGTAGCTAGACTCGTAGTCGTGCTCCTACGTGACTTCATTACCGTCACCTTCTTCCTCATGACGGTCTCTAGTGGGTGGTTCCATGTTGTAGAAGTGCCCTATGATACACCTCTCTAAGAGTTCGTCCTCTCCCCACTCATTTCTATATTCCGGTCCTAAGTTCAAGCAATCCTTATAGAAACCGAGACTCTTGGCCATAACATAATCTACTCCTTTCTCTTTATCCTCATCATTCCTATAGTAGACCGATGGTTTAAGTTCCTTTTCATCATTAGAGAGTGATGAAAACTTCTCAATCTTAAATGGCATTTGGTAAGCTATATCATCGGTCTCATCCTTGAATCGCACTATTCCTAACGAGGGATCATAGGTCATCCCGGTGCTTTCTATGAAAGGTTTCCCTAGAATAACGTGGGACAAGCTAGGATCTATGGTCGTACTAATATCATTCACTATTATGAAATTCGTAGGAAACGTGAAACTACCTACTGATGAGTGTGTAAATACTCATCATTTTTGGTCAAATCTGAACTGCAAAACGTTTAAAAATGCTCAGAAATGCATCAAAATACTGAAAATATTCCAAAATTGCATTTTATATGTTTCAAATGCAAAATGTTTAAAATCAGATGAAAAATGAGCTAAGTTTGCATAATTAGCAGTTTCAGTCCCCCAAGTTTCAAATTTTGTCAAAAATAGTCCCTGAGCCCTTAATTTCAAAAGAAAAATCACCAAAGGTCCTTTTAAAATCATAAGTTGTCAAAATTAGTCCTTTGGTGAAAAATATCAAAAGTTTTGAGAAATTACAAGTTTGGTCCTCCAAGTTTAAAAATTGGCAAAAATAGTCCTTGGAAAATTGGAAAATGTCAGCTTTGGTCCTTGTACTATTAAAACTTGTCATTTTCAGCCCTTGGAACAACTTTGCAGATTTGGCAGCCTAGGTCCCTTGATTTTCAGAAATTACAACATAGGTCCTTGGTTATTAAACCCTTAAACCCATTTTGGACCCTGTCAAAAGCTTGTGACCCCTGCCTTTCCCTTTGGACCCTTACCAATTTGACCCTCCCTTTAATAATACACCTTGGTCAAATCTGGTCAAATAAACCAAACCCGCCAAAGTCTTTCTCCCCAACTGCTAAGCCTGCAACACACTATCTCCCATCCCCCCTCCTCATCATCCATTTTCCATGTCCCCCCACCTCAACAACACTCCAAGAAAGCATTAAATGCTTCTTCTACCCCTCACTCAACCTCCCAGTTGATAAAAGCAGTTTTGGCGCCAAAACTTGATCAAACGGCCAATATAGCTTCAAGACATCCAATGGCCAAGGAAATTGATGGGAACTGGTCAGAGATGAGAGAGAAGATGTTTGGTGTATAAAAGAGATGAATGAGAAGGAAGAGAGTAGTAGATTTTTAGTTTAAAATTTTCCTTATGTCGTTTTTCTTATTAATGTCTTAGTTTAATTTAAAAGCTGTAATATTTTGTTCCTAAGTGTTGAACTCAAGTTACATTATCAGTATAATCAAGTTTTAATCATCAATTCCAAAGTTTCATCTAGTTTCATATTTGTGAATTACTGTTGAATATTTCAGTTTAAATTTCTTACACCCAAGCTTCAAATAGCTTGTTTCTCAGTTCCAATAAGCTTATACAAGCTTTTCATAGCTTTTTGTAAGTTTGTATTCAAGTTTCAAGCAGTTTTGGAAATTGGTCAAAGAAAGTCAAACTGGGGTCAAATTGCAATGGAAATGGTTAATGGTTCATGCAGCATGGAAATGGGTTGAAATTGAATGATTTGGGTTGGTTTATATAGGATAGAGGTTCTAGTTTGATTGATGGCAAACCATAGTGGCTGGGACCTTTTGTAAGTGATTTACAAAGTTTCAATGCATAATTTGTATTTGTAGTTATAAGTAGTTCATATCTGTTTATTAAGTTGCATTGAGAGTAGTTAAAGTCAGTTTGATCAAAATCATTAGCTAGTTAAGTAGTTTGTCTCATAAAAATTGCAAATCAGTAGTTTAAAGGGTGTTTGGATTTGTTGCTTGATCTGTGATTTGGGTTAGTTCAGTGGATATAACTTGTGGTTTCAAGCTTGTCTAGCTCATATATACTGATTGCTGTCTTAAAATTTGCATCTGCAATGCTCAAAGTCAAACTCTCATCTTATCTGTCTTAGTTGTTTAACTGTTGTGGTTTTGGAAAAGTAAACACTTGTTTTGTGTTTAGAATTCTTAGACAAAGCTTGCAGTAGCTTCATTTAATCATATAACATCATTTTCAGTTGGGAAATTAAGATCAAAACTCATGTAAGTCAAACTTTCAAAAACTGCTCAAAAGTCAAAAGTGTAAAACCTGTTTTGAGCCAAACTAAGAGGAATTTTCATGAGCTCATTTCTAAGCCAAATTAAATGAAATTGTAGGTTTAAGAAGTTCAACTGGTCTACTTGCTTATTACCATTTTTGTAGAATTTTTCAAATTTTTTAAAAGCTCCAAATGAGCTTGTCTTTTGGGTCTCAGTTCCCCTGTGCACAAGCTCAGTATTAACTGAGTGTGCACAGGTTTTGTGCAAGCCTTGCTAAGTGCTCATTTTAGCTAGTCCAAGTATGGTCTTTGGTTTAAACATAGCCACCCAGGTCTAGTTTAGGTTCCCATATCTGTTTTTCATTTTCAGCTTATTTTGAAGCTTGTGCTTAAGTCCAAACTTAGTACCTAAAACTGTTTTAAGCACATTTAACTCAAATACATCAAATCTGTGTAAATGGTGATTTAGAGGTTAAAAGCAGTTGTGATTAGTTGCATTTAGGTACTTGTAGCATATTAAAGCTTCTGTATCAGTTTAGTGCTTATTTGTGGTTGTTGGCTTGTTTTAAGTGCTTATTTATAAGCACTTAGCTTTGCAGTTACATATTCTTGTACACAACCCCTGTTTTTTATATTTTTCCTAGATTCTAAATATTATTTTAGACTTATCTTGAATTTTTCAGATTTTTCCAAGCTTGTTTGGTATTTTTCTTGATTTAAAACAGTTTTTAAGACATTTTAATTAGCTTTTATTGCAAATAATTCAGAAAAGTTTCAAAAAAATAAATTTTCATTTTTCCTAGATTAAGATAAATATAAAAAGTCAAAAAAATATTTTTTCAGATTTTTCTTAGTTAAATTTGTATTTTAAGCAATTTAAGTAGTTTTAAATAGTTTTTAATTCATAGAAAATAGAAAAATATTCAGAAAAATACAAAAATAGTTTTGAAAATTCTCTTTTGTTATTTTAGATTTTTCCAAGTCAAAATTTTATTTTTCTAGCTTTATTTCATATTTTCTGGTATTTTAGGCTATTATTAAATAGTTAAAAATGGTTTTTAATTAATAATAATTAGATAAATAGTTATAAAAATAATTTTATTTTTCTATAAATTTTATTTTATCATTAGGTTCGTAAAAATGTCATTTTCATATTTTTAGGATTTATATTGTTCCAGTTTTACATTTTGTTTTGTACGTCGCGCAGTTTTTTAATTTAAGTTTTATAAAAGAAAAATCAAAAACATCATTTTGCAAATAGTGATAGCGTTTATTTAATAATTTTTTATCTTTTTAATTTTCTTTAATTTGCATTTAAGCCCCTGTAATTTGTTTGCTTTTTCTGTAGTTATAATATCATCAATCCTCTTTTCCGTTCAAATCTCTCGATCACTATTCGTTTGGTGATTCTTCGCATAGCTCGCTGGGACATAACGACCCGGGGAAACACTATACTCCCCAGATCTTCATTGAGTTCATTTCCGGACCGTTTTAAGTTTGTTACGGTCGGCCATTCACAAGTGGCCGGCTTGAGTGAGAAAACTTAACTGTTCGGGAGCGAATCAAATTTTTGGCGCCGCTGCCGGGGAGCTGTGCTGATTATCTTCCGTCTAGCAGATTAGTGATTTGAATACTCACTCTTTGTTCATACCATCCATCTATCTATATCTATATATTTTCTTATTAAAAATCCAAAAAACCCAAAAACATCTCAAAACCTATAAAACACAAAAATATTTTTCTTTTGTTTCTCTATATATGTATAACCATAAAACTCAAAAATAATCTTCTTTCCCCATTTTCATAATTCCCTTCCTTGGCTCTGAGATCCCTTAGAGTTAACTCTAGTGCATGCGCACTCGTTCTTCTAGATCATTGAGTCCTTTGCGTGATCTAACAGAAATTCCAAGAAGACGTTCTCGTAGACGTGCTGCCCAAATAGTCGAACCCGAGATTCGTACTATTTCAAGCAACAATATGGCGGACGAACGAACTATGGCGGAAATGCTCCAGGCACCCACCGAGGGTTATGGAGATGCCATCGTTTTACCAGTAATCAATTCTGATCACTTCGAATTGAAGACACATTTGATCACACTTGTGTCTACGAATCAATTCCACGGGTTTGATCGTGAAGACCCGTATGCACACATCCGTTGGTTTAACAAGTTGACTTCAACTATCAATTTCAAGGATGTACCACAAAAAGTCATCAAGTTGATGCTTTTTCCTTTCTCTCTTGAGGGGACAGCCCGGATTTGGCTGGAAAAAGAACCCCCTCGATCCATCGAAACTTGGGAGGATCTTGTTCAAAAGTTTGTCAATTACTTCTTTCCTCCATCAAAGACGACTAATCTTAAAAATGAAATTTCTGGATTTCGTCAAAATTTCGATGAAAACTTTGGAGAGGCATGGGAGAGATTCAAAGATCTCCTCAGGAAATGCCCCCATCATGAATTCACGGAGCTTCAACAAGTCAATATTTTTTACAATGGGTTGAACGGTAACGATCAAGATTCTTTGAACGCAGCCGCCGGTGGCAATATCTTGAATCGTAGACCTAAAGATGTGATTGAGATTTGCGAGCAAAAATCAAAAGTTCCTATTTCTCGTAACAAAGTCAATACTCCAAACACTCCTGCTTCTTCATCCAGTAACTCTTCTGAGTTAGCAGCTCCGATAGCCGCTCTAACGGATGCCATCCGTTGTATGATAAAAGATGTAAAGGAAATCAAAAGCGAGATTCATAAGCCGGAACCAATCAAAGCCGTAAACAAGGTGTGTGAAACTTGTAGTGGTCCACACGCGTATTATGATTGTCAAGCAACCGATGCTTCTTTTTACCAAGCTCCCGTAGCTTCGGTAAACCACAATCAATACCGACCACAAGCTGATCCTCATTACCGTGGACCAAGCGGTATGACACCACCTGGTTTTCCTCCTGTGCAAAACCATGGCAATGAAAATCGCTTTGTTCCGAATCAAGGACAAAATTTCAATAACTCTCAAAATTTCAATCAAAACCGGAACAATTTCAACCAACCATATCAAGCTCCAAATCATCAAAATTATCAACAACCTTCTCAAGCTCCCATGCCAAATGACTTCATGAAAATTACTGAGTCAAGCATACGTTCAATGCAAACTCAGATCAATAACATGAGAGTTGAGCTAAAAAAGGAAATTGATACCACAATGTCTCGGCAGACAAATGAGTTAAAGAATATGATGAGCAGTTTCATGAACATGAATATGAACAAAGCTTCATCATCTTCTGGAGGACTCCCAAGCAATACAATTCCCAATCCAAATGCCGAGTTGAAAGCCGTCACCACTCGTAGTGGTAAGACGCACAATGGACCTTCGACTCCAATGCCCCCTCCTCCTGTAGCATTGATTCAAGTTACCAAGGATACAACGGACAAGGTGCAATTCTCAAGCCCACGAAGTACCGCACACGTCCCACCTTCGGTAGTCCAAGCTTTAAGTCCGGAATCCGAAGTTCCGAAGACAAATTTCGAGCCAGAAAACACTTCCATCCCGGCTCAAAAGTCTAGTCAGCTTCCTTACCCATCAAGAATGAATGATGAGAAGCTCAAAGACAAAAACAAAGAGCAAATGGAAATTTTTTTCCAAATCTTCAATGAGCTACACTTTGATATAAGCTTCGTTGATGCTCTCGTTCTAATGCCTAAATTTGCATCCACGCTTAAAGGCTTACTGACCAACAAAGATAAGCTATCAGAGATGGCTAAAACTCCTCTCAATGAGCAATGCTCAGCGGTCCTTCTCAAGAAGCTTCCCAAAAAGCTTGAAGACCCTGGCAGATTTCTAATCCCGTGTGATTTCTTGGGGATGGTTCAATGCTCCGCCTTGGCCGATCTTGGCGCTAGCATTAACCTCATGCCACTCTCAGTATGGAAGAAACTGTCTCTTCCTAAACTTTCATCCACTTGTATGACACTCGAGCTAGCGGACCGTACCATAACTCGTCCACTTGGGATAGCCGAGGATGTCGTGATGAAAGTGGGAAAGTTTCACTTTCCTACTGACTTTGTTGTAGTAGACTTCGATGCAGATCCTAGAGTTCCCCTCATCTTAGGGAGAGCTTTCTTGAGAACGAGTCGTGCTCTGATTGATGTGTTTGCTGAAGAGTTGACCATACGGGTTGACAACGAAGAGCTTACATTGAATATCAACCAAAACTCCAAGCCTCTATCCAAACAGAGTGTTGCCACAATTGATCAAAAATCTGAAAGATTCAATGCAACACTCTCAAATTTCATGGTTAAGAGGAGTCACCAAAAACGTGCTGAGCTAAAAGCTTTGAAAATCAACCCTGGTTCAAACAAATGGTTTGAAAGTTGTACCAGGGAAGTCAAAAGTGTTCTTGATGATGATGATCTAGAATCGGAGACCTCATCGGAAGTGGTGGAAATTGCTAACTCTAAGAGCACACCACTTGTCCCACCTCCGGAATCAGTTTGTCGCATCGAGTTTGTTAACTCTGTGGATGAAACCAAATTCTCTTCAGTTTCATCTGAATTGGATGATGATGTTTGTGATCCAATAGGAGACATCTTACCCATTGATGAATTGCTCAAAAATGATCCATCATCTTCTAGTCTTATTATTCCCGACTCTTCCATTCCTTCTCTCACTCCTGATGAGGAAGACGACAACTTTTGGAATGAAGTCTGTTAGTGCAAATATTACGATATTTAATCTATACAGTCTCGTTTGTTTTGATTGATGACAAACATGTAACTTGTAATACATAACGTAAAATGTACTAGTTACTTGTAATCACACGTTGTCTTAACATACATTCAACACCTCTCGATGTCTCAAGTCCTCGTATGTTACAACACAGGTTCGTACATGTTTGTTATGTGGCATTATGATCAAACCCATTAACAAATCATTTAGAATGTTTAAAATACGTTTAGAGTCACTAAGTATTTTAATAGGTTAACCATTCTATTTTGAACCTCATTTTACATTTTGCATTCACAAGTATTTCATACAAATACTAAAGTTTACTTACACTTGACAAAATATATTTTATTTTGACAAGCACTCTTTTACAAAAGGTAACTAGACATTTTATTAACTAGTTACATAATACATTTTACAAGTTTACCTTGATAAACTTTTTAATCTAAAAATGGAAATACATGTTACATCATGTCATGCATCATCTTTGAAATCCTTGGAAGATCACTTGAATATTTTGGTTAGATTGACACACAAAATATCAAATGTGATCTTAGTAAGATTTGGTAATATCTTGGAAAGATTTGAAGAAAGATTTTTTAGAATTTCTGTCAGGCACCCACGGCACCAAATTGCATAAAGGACGGAACCCTTTAAAGGGCTCCTTGGTCCGTGGACGCTCCTGTCTACTTTTGGCTATAAATAGAAGCCCATTGTTTTCCCATTTCTTAACCACTTCAAAGCACATCTTCTCCACCTTCTTGCATACATTTAGATCAATCATTAACAATGTAGTAACACACATTAAACACCCTAATGATCATGATCATAATGCTTCTAACATTCATCTTTGTTGTAAGCATACTCTTTGATCAACCAAGGAAATCTTGGAGATCTAGCCATCCCCACTCACCACAAGTTGAAGATCTATCACAAGAAGTTTAGGGAACTTGTGATCTTCATCATGAAGGCTTCCTATCAATGGAAGTTCATTTAGAAGTAGTTATTCATATCCATTAGACATTTGTGTCTTGGATCATTAGTGTAAACATCATTGCATCATAACAACACTTTCACCAAACTAGATTAGATGGTTTATGTGTTTGTGCCATAAAACACAAGGTTTATTATGTTGGGCCATAAAACATATTGGGAGTGGTTGTACCCTTGTAAAAGAACTCGACATCTAGCTTAGTGTCGGAAATATTGTATAGGCGACGTTAGGTTGGTTCTACCTCGAACTAGAACCCGGTATTTAGCTTTGTACCGGAAAAAGTGTAAGCGACGATTGTAAGGTTTTCTCCGCCAAGAAGGGAGCTTGTTGATTTAGTGAAGTAACTCTCGAGTTGGGTACTCGGGGAGTGGAGTAGGGCGGAAAGGAGATCCGTGACCGAACCACTATAAATCCTCGTGTTCGGTTTGCAATTTCCTTTCTTTATCTCTTTACTTTTATACTTGCACTATACTATTGTTTGTGATGTGGTTTGATGTTCATGATTGTGTGACAACTTGGTTTACCATGCTTTATATTAGTCACAAACAATAATTGGTACTTTCATATTATAACAAGCTTCATAAGCGATTTGATACTAAAGATCTAAAGATTTTAAATGGTAACGTATTCACCCCCCCCCCTCTACGTTTCCACAATTGGTACCAGAGCCACGTAGCTCGTATTTTCAAAACAAATGGTTTTTAAAATAGAGTACGATCCATGTATCAAATTACCATTGAAGCGAAAAATAATATGAAAAATGCTTTGCTTGTTATACTTAGAAATTTTGTTGTTAAATGTAACTTTGTATACAAGCTTGAAGGTTTTCTTGAAAAATAAAATAAAAGTTTGTTGAAAGAACTAGTAAGTATTGTATTGTGTGCTTATAGAAAATTTACGAAAAATATGATTTTAAAGGAGTGTTTGGGATAACTATAAATTTAGTTGAAAAATCACCTCCGTAAATGTTTAAGATAAGTTACATAAGTAGATATGTTGTTAAATATGTGTATTATATGTTTACTATGAAATCTAGTAAGTCACACACGTTTTCTCTATGTCAAATACTAGTTTTGGTGAATTTGTCTCAGAGGACCACGGCACCAAATCTTATAAAGGGCGGATCCCTTTATTTGGTTCCGTGGAATCCGTGTGTACAGTATGCAGTTTTTTGGGCAACTTCAAAAAATCATAACTAATTAACCGTAAGTCCGTACGAGTCGATCCACCTATCATTTTAAAGGGAATTGAGTCTACTTTCACTTAAAAATACTTTCATGGCCTGAGTCTAAATTTAAATAAGTGAAATAGACCAAATACTACAGTATGTCAAAAAAATTGAGTTTCGCTTTAACATAAAAACTCAAAATTTTGAATCAAGCAATTTAAGTTGGTATTCTTAGAACTTTGATACAACTTCCTTTGAAACTAAATAATTTGGTAATATGTTTAAAGGAAACTAATCAAGCTTGGTATACATCGTCATATTTAAACGCAAAATGACGAAAAATGTCTTTCTTGTTATGCTATGCTAAATGACCACTTGTTTATATTGTTTGCATATATGTTGCTTGCTTATTTTCAAATTGTTGTTTACACTTGTTTGTTTGCATAATATAAGTGTCAATCTTGCCATGTTATTTATTCGCTTGCTTGACGATTTCTTGTTTATGCACAATAGGACATTTGCTAGATTTTGTGCATTTAGTTGGAAAATTATTTTACCATCACTTATAGACTTAGACCACTTCCTTTGCATTGGTTATACTAACATCTCGCATAACTTATGAAATGTCATGACTCGCTCAGCAATGAGTACTAAGTAAATTAGTCAAGTACTTTAAAAAAATGGAGGTTTTAAGAGAGTGTTTGGTACAAGGACAAAAACAATGTTGTATGATGTAATTTATTTGTTTTTACTTTGTAGGATGATAATATGACTTAAAACAATGTTGTATGCTAACCGGTTTATACAAGTGGATAGCACAAGTGTGTTATCAAATTTTACCCATTTTCACTGTTATGTGAAAATCGTTAGCCCTTGGTCAAAGTCTATGCTCCACTATGTTTGTATATGTGTTATCGACTTTTCCTAACTAGAAGTAATTAATGTCACATGTTTTAAGCGAAATTTCAGGTTTCGGAAAACTCCCCGACACCTAAAAAATGGGTCTGTGAACTTTTCTTGTATCCACGGATCAGACGGCACCAAAATGTTGGTACCGTCTGTTATGCATTTTGGTACCGCCATACCTGTACAGGCGGACCAGGCGGCACCAATTTAAGGGTTCCGCCTGTGTAAAGAAATGGTGCCGTGAATCTTACAGGTAAGTTATTGAATTTTAATAAATCCCGCAATCTAATTTACCAAACTTCGTTTCTAGCATAGTTGTTAATGCATATTGTTAGGAATTAGAAATTCCCGGTATTAAAGAGTCGGTCACCTCAAGTATATGTAATCGTTAGAAAGCTCGTAGTCGTAATTATCTTAAGTTAAGTAGTATTTAGTTTAGTATCACCGTGGAGGACGGACGGGTCTTTACCCACTGTATGCCTGATCCACAGCCCGATGTGTGGCGATTTATGTAAGACTATAAATACTCTCTACCTTTCAAGGTAGAGAGGTGGAGCTCATAATAATATCTTTCATTTTCTCTCACTAAGTTCTCTAAACCTCTAACTTTCTCTCTCTAGAATTCCATCTATATGCTACTTTGTGTTATGGTTTGATGTGTATGTGAAAAGTTATATCTTACAATTGGTATCAAGAGCCATGGTTAGATCATATCTTGCACATCTTTGAATTTAGAGTGGTTTTTAGGTGGTTTTTGAGTTTGAAAAAGTTTAGTGGTTTTTGCATCATTTGGGTGATTTCTTGTGTTAAAGTTTGAATTTTGTTGGTACTTTTATGTTTAGAATCATCACAAGTGTTTAGGTTTTCATTTGGTAAGCTTGAATCATCTTGGTTAGGTTGTTTTTGGATTGAAAAGTGATGTTTATATGGTTTTTCAAGCTAGCGACTTAGCTCACGGAGTATTTTCTTGGTAGCGACTTACTTCACATTTTTGTAGCGACTTAGATCTAGCGAGTTAAAGTACAAGTAGTGGACTCTCCACTACGAGTAGCGACTTGGTGGTAGCGACTTGTTCTGTAGCGAGTTGCTCTTTAGCGACTTGTATCTCTAGCGACTTGTGTAGCGAATTGCTGCCAAAATTTGGTTAGCGACTTGGTCTGTAGCGAGTTACTACTTAGCGACTTGCTTTCTGTCTAGCGACTTGGGATTCTAGCGACTTAGCTGTCTAGCGAATTATGAGTTAGCGACTTAGTGCATTATTTTCTAGCGACTTAGTGCATTATCTTCTAGCGACTTAGTTCATAATCTTCTAGCGACTTGAGTGATTGTTTACGGTTTTCTCTTGATTTAGTAAAATCCCGTGAAAGAATCTATTTCCCGGTTTAATCATAGAGTTATAAAATCCCGTATAATCTGTTAACATGTCTACCAACGTCCCTACTGTCATCTCCACTGTTGCCGAGGATGTACAAGCAGCTGGCTCAGATACTCGTCCACCCATGCTTGACAGAACTGACTACGACTCTTGGGCTCAACGAATCAGATTGTATTGCCTTGGAAAGGAAAATGGTGTCAACATTCTCAAATCCATTGATGAAGGACCATATCGAGTTGAGACGACTAGAGACATACTTGATACTAATGATGATGGAACTCCTATTTACGGAATGGACAAACCTAAAATGTATGATGAGCTTGATGATAAGGAGAAAAAGAGATTCGATGCAGATATCAGGGCTTCTAACATTGTTCTTCAAGGTCTTCCTAAAGACATCTACAAGCTGATCAATCACAACACCGATGCAAAGGCAGTATGGGATAATGTCAAGATGCTTCTCTCAGGATCAGAATTAACTATGGAAGACAGAGAATCCCAACTCTATGACGAATTTGAGCACTTCAAGATGAAACCAGATGAGAATGTCTATGAG